>BOSO01004113.1:0-23818 GCA_018403395.1 Gorsachius goisagi | reverse complement strand
GGGGGGGGGGGGTAGGAAGGGGGTTATACCCATCGGCAGCCCCGCCGCCACTTACATTCTGTCAGAGACCAGCAAGCGGCCGTCGACCATCATCTCCGGAAGGAAATCCAGCTTGAACGAAGAAGTCATGCTGGGCTCCGGGGCGCCGCGGCGGTCTGGAGGGAGGATGCGGCGGGGCTCGGCGGATCCCACAACTGCGCCGGGCGGCGGAGAGGCAGGCACAGGTGCGGAGGCCTCCCCGCGGCAGCCGCCAGCCCCGGCAGTTGTCACATTTCTCTCCCCCTCTTGGTTTTTTCCGCCAATCCCCTCCGAAATCGACTGCTGAGGCAACTGTCGGTGGAGCGCCAGGTGCTGAGCGGGGAGGCGGAGCCATCTCCCCGCTGCGGCTCCCCGTTAACCCCTGCGCCCCCGGCGGGGCCCGCCGACCCGGGGAAGAGGCCTAGCACCGCCACCCGGGGAGGGGGACGGGCCACCCGGGGCTGCCCGCGGCGGGGGGGTGGGGGGGGGGACGGGGCTCAGCCTCACCCGATGGCCAGCGCCCGGCCAAACTTTGAGGGCGGCGGCGTGGGAGGGAGGTAAGAGCCGCCCCGGCCCCCGCGCCCGCCTCAGCAGCCGCTCCCCCCGCCCCCCCCCCCCCCCCCCCCCCCCGCCCCGCGCCCGCCTCCCGGCCGCGCACCCACCGCGCCCCCGCCGAGCCCGCGGCTTCGATGTCCGCCGGCACACGGGAGAGGCTCGCACAGCCCCCCTTCTGCCCAGCCCGGTGGGAAGGCGCGGATGCCACTGGCAAACTGGGAGCACTGGGAGCCTTTAGGCGGGGTTGCTCGGGACGGGCTCTTTTTCTTTACTCAGGTTCCTGCCGTTCGGACCTTGGCGCCCGGTAACCGGCTCGAAGCGAGGTTACGGGCTTGCGGGAGGCTGGTAGGAACGCTGCCCTCCCTGTGCAGAAACCGGGATATTAAATAAAGTAACGACGGCGAATCCCTCCTGGTGCCCGTGTCCTGCCCCAAACCCCCTCCCAACCCCGCTGCCCTCCGAGCTGGCCGCAGCCAGCACAGGCAGAAGCGGCACCACCAAGACCCGCACCAAATTCCACACATACAAATAGCTGGAGCCACCCCCGCCACACACACCCCTCCCGCTACCGCCCCCTGAAAATCTGTATAAATTTTCCTTTGCATCTCCCAAACCTACTTGCTTCAGTACAAAGCAGCTCCAGGCAAAAGAATATTAACATATTTACGAAGGTGATCTGAGCAATCTAGACAGACAAAATGTTTCTCTGCACTGTGCGTGCTTCTCCTTCTGAATCTCTCTCCAGGTTTTATAATTTGATCTGTTCTGGATAATCAACACTTGAAAAAAGTAGCAAATGCCAATTAAAAAATGACTATACTCAAACTTTTCAAAGAGTATCCCAAACTTAAATTAAATTGACCAATAAATAAACCCGCTATCAGTCAGGCCAAGTTTTACTTACATTTTGCCCAACGTCGGTTTGATAATTAAAACACAGACCAGGTGAATTTTCAGAGTCCAGTTTATTGCACTAAGAGACTTTTCCATTTAAAACAGTTAAAAAGGAAGAAAAACCCCTCAGGCTGCTAAAATTTTTGCCTACTTTGCAAGTCTAAAGAAAGAAAAGGTTCGCTTGGCCCTCAGCGTAATCCCCGTAGGACAGCTGCAATCCTGAACAGATATCTATAGTGTTATTAATCTGCTCTGTTCTATATGTTCACAGACTGTCCTCATCACCATGGCACCTAAACATCCACACAGAAATGCACAAAGCCAAGCTATGGCTCCTCTTTACTAAATTAATGGCAATTCCTCTACGCCACCCATCCACCGCAGCGTAGGACTATACAGCGGGTAAAAAAATAAGTGCAAAGTCGAAATAAAAGGAGAAGCCAGCACAACTTTCTCCAGCTGGATGCAGCCACCTGGGTTTTGATCCGAGGCCTCCATGGTGGTTAATCCAGCCCAGAGCAGAGTTGGATTAACTTTCAATTTCAAAATCTTGCCGCTGCAGAAGGGGCAGGTTTTAGCTCAGAAGAAATACAGGCAGCTCAGCGAGGATGAAGATACTCTTTCAAGAAATCTCCACCCCCCACTTCACCCTGTGCGGCTGGATCTGTACCTCTTCATCATCAGGTTTTTTTGGTACGTGCTAAATCTAAGGGACTTCGGTTTCATCAGCCTGTCGCTTTTAAGGACCACAGTCCCACTGCTGCTGGCTGAAAAGTAAACCCACGCTTTGCACAGGAAGCAGAGGGGGGAAGAGGAGAGAAGCACAAATAATTTTCCTTAAAATCTGCATATGGACTAGTGAGATCTTGATAAATTTGCCCCATTTCACAAGGTGTAAGTGCTTAAAAATGCTTCATTAAAACGTATGTTCTTTTGAAATATTTATTTTCCTTTTAATTACATGTGAATTAACTGGAAGAAGCTGTAGGGAAGCCCTCTTACTGACTTAAGCCTTCTCAGCAGTTTGTTAAATTCTAGCCTCAAATCCCTTGAGGGAATAGTGGATTCAAAGCAGCTTTTAATCATACTATAAGGAGGGTGAAGTAGTATGTAAGTAGGTCATAGAGAAAGCATTACAAGTGCATAGGTTATTGCTTTATTTAACAACTACACTGTAACACACTTTTCAAAGCACATTTGCTTTTGCCATTTAAAAGTTAGAGGCAGGAACAGGGTCAAATGCAAAAAAAACCCCAAAAAAACAACAAAAACCTCTCTATAAAAGATACCGAGATATGACTCAAGGAGAGCTTCTAGGGAGAAACTGCACTCGAATAATTTGGTTCTCAACCATAAATTATGTAGTGTCTGTGTATGAATTAACTCTTGAACGCAGAGGGTAAGTGGTGAAAAACAAAACCCCAAAAATCCCCCCCCGAATGTTTCACACTGTTACAGCCTCAGCTCTGTTATTTGTAACGTTCATACCAGTTTCCTGACCGGCACCTGTGTGCAAAATAGCAACTTTTATTAAAAATGAAGGAAAAAACTGAAGCTTTGGTCTGTAACTATAGTACAGAGGGAAATGGGGAGGGGGAATGGCAAATGAAGCTGCATTAATTTTCACAGCATAAATCAGACAATAGATGTAAACACTGGCTTAGAGGAGCTGCATTATTGCTGCGCTATCACTGCCCGCCGATATTAAGCTTTTTCAGCTGGTGGAGCATATGGCAGTTTTGAGGAAGGAACCTGGAATTTGGAATCAGCAATTCTTGGGCTTTAATCCTATTCCAGCTACAAATGTTGCCTCCTCTCCATCCTCCCCTCATTTCGGAGGCTCAGACCCTGCTTGCCCCCGCAGTCGCATCATTTACTCTGTGCCTCGGTTTCTCTGTACGACTGAGCAGGGCAGATGAAGTAATTCCACCTCATGCTTGCAGATTAGTCACTGTTCAAGCAGCTTTTCAAACACAGAGCTATATGCAATTTCTCCAAACAACTCAACCTTTGAAAACCGAACACCTCTTCAGAGGAGGGGGGGGGGAATCAAACCAACAAAAACCTGCAAAAAGTTGAGCTGGAGAAAGACAAGGCGGTTGAGCGGGAGATTGCTGTTGAGCATATGAGCTCACTCTGACATCACTGCCTGTGGCTTTCATTCAGCGAGTGACAAAGAGAGCAAACATCCCTTTCCCTTCCAGATCCTGTAGCCAAATCCAGCGTGGAGCTCACATCACGTCCCCTCTCCAGACCCCCTCCTCACCCTTTCCTTAATTGCCATTCTTTTAATTAACTTGCCCCCCTAGTATTGGGCCAAGGAAACGCTACTGTTGGAAGCACTTCAAGGGAAAGTTTCCGAATGACTTCACTCTCTCCCAAGCCTGCAAGGCAGTATGAAGAGAGTTCAAATCCTCTGCTTTATTCCCCACTAAGCCAATGAACATGCTCGGGATTCAACTTATCTCTGGCATCAAAGCAAGTTTCTAACAGAGGCGGCAGAAGCAGAGCTCAGCGACGGCGGTGTAAATTTGGAGCGGGCTTAAATGACTTCAGTGGAATCACTCAGGATCTTCCATTAATGCGAGGGGGAAAAGAAATCTGGTCCAGAGAGCGTTAGTGAATGCAAATGAGGTGTTCGCTATCTTGCACAAAGAAATAACCTTCCAGGCAAACCACGAGTCTGGAAGTAGTAGCATGGCTAATAGCAGAAAATACAGCGTTTTGGTTTGTGCGGTGCTATGGGAGCCTACCCGCCTACCAGGGAGCGAGGAAGCCCATCAGCTTAACTTTTTATTAGCAGGCTTCTGGACGGACAAGAAATGGGGGGGGGGGGGGGGAAGAGGAAAAAGAAAAGCAAAGTGCACGAGCACAAGTTACACAAAACATTTGGGCAGGGTTAAAGGCAGGTGTAAAAGCCGTAAGCAATTAAAGCAAAAAAGTAGCACATAGCTATGAGTGGCAAAAAGTAATGGACCCATTCCTGCACTGTTTTACCATTTGTGAAGGTTTTGATTATTTGTAACAAACCTGTCTTTGCCAGTTAGATCTAACATTGGAATAAAGTTTTGCATTAGGAAGCCTTAACCTTTCAGTAAGGATTTTCGTATTTACAAAACCAAACACACAATGGTCTTATTTTGAGAAATAAAACAATTTTCATCTAACCAAAACCTTTTTAAAAAGAAATTTAAATGATTGGTTAGAGCTGATCAATGAATTCTAAGTATTCAAATCTTAGCTGCTTGTAAGGCTCCCCCCCACTTCTGCAGGCTATTGTAGCTAATCAGTAATTTTCAGAAATAAACGTCATTTAAAATTAGCCCTGTGAAAAGGTACCTCAAATTAAGCATTTCTAGAGCTTTCACTTAAAGCACATTGATATTATGTAAACTTGGTTGCTATAGTAAAACTTCCCACTCACTTCTTTTTTTTTTTTTCTTCCTATTTTATACCACTGAAGAGGTGATTTCATCCCACTGTGGGGATAAGGCCTTTGTTCCATTTTGTGGGTAATAAATCCATCTTTCCGAAAAAAAATACACAAGGTTTTATGACACAAGGCAGACGCTACACGTGATGGAGGGCATTTAGGAAAGGCCTTTAATCTGGAGGAGCACCCTACTTTGTTAACAGCGTGCAAATACTTGGCATAGTCAATCCCAACCCTCAGGTCCAATCCTGCATCGTGCTAGTGCTGAGCAGGAGCTGCCCAGTAGCATTCGCTCCAGTTGGGCTACCCATGATGCTCAGCACTGTCTTTAGGAAATACTAAAGTAAAGTAGTAACAAGTAAGTATTTGCAAGACCAGGTCTTACAGACCTGTTATTTATTTACAGCCCCATTGAAGAGCATCGCTATCGATCCGCAGGTATTGCCTTTGGGTAGTGCCTTGTGCATACAAACACAAGACCAAGGCTTTTGTCAGCCCAGTCCTATCTCAACTTGACAAGCAGGCATTGACTATTTTTTCCTTTTTTCCTCTTTTTCTTCCCCCCACCCCCTTTTTTTTAACGAACTACCTTATCTTCTCACTCGCTGGCTGATTCCATCAACCACGACCCAGCCAGGAGGGAAACTGGGGCACTGCATGCACTGGGTAGACCTGATTTCCTACTAGACAGCGGGTGCATTATTTATGGTCGAAACCCCCCACCTTTCCAAACAACCCTGGAAGAGAGAACTTAATGTTGTTGGATTTGGCTACTATATTATCTTCATGGGAAGAAGTATAATCCTGTGTTACATAGGATAGGAGGAATCACACATCTGGTGCTCTTGTCTGCGTTGTTCCATCCTCACGATGTGCAAGAGCCCCACTTATGCCTTCACGGGGCAGTAGAAAAAGCCCACTGTAACCGAAAAAACTCCTTCCCCCCCATCCAAACCTACAGGAACAACTACTAGGAGACACAAAAACCTTTCCTCATTTTATATGGATTTGAGATATCTGAAGACTTTTTCCCAGTAGGGAGGTTGGTTATTGTGAGATGCAGGATCAGGGAAGCAATGGTGAGGATGGGCTGAACACAGCAAAAGGCTGGATAGTGAGGTGATGCTGGAGGGCAGCTCCAACTCCAACAGCCACGGACAAGTGTGAAGTTCTAACACGGCATCGTCAAAGAAAGAGGTTGAGTAAGGGACATGAAAAGAGACAGGAGGCCGAAAGCAGGCTTCTTTTTAAAAACAAAATGTAAAGAAATCTGAGGGGGGTATTGCTGTATCTAAATTAACCTGCTGCACTTCTGACTAACTGCAGGATCTTGGTATCATTAACCACCATCTTCCCTCTCATTCACTTCTACCTCAAGTTTTTCTTTCTTTTCCACTGCAAACGATCGGATCTCACCTTACGCTCAAATTGTAACATACTTAAGGTAGGAAATTTCACAGGTCTTTTTTTCTCCCAATTGTTTGTGAAGTGCCTGGCATACATCTCAGTCCTCAGAAATAACAAACAATCACCCCGATAATATGCAAAGTAACTATCTTTGTTTGACATCATTATTTCCCGCAGACAGAATCCATTAAACCTCAGCCACGAAGGAAGGAAAGAAAAGGCTCCTGCAGTAACTGTAAGGCATTCAGACATGCAGAAAACTGCACTGTGCTTGGTTTGGCATTTTTTCCCCCCCTAAATGGACAGTGTAAGAATTACCACATAGGTCAGATCAAAAAGTCCATCTAGTCCATGACCCTGCCTCTGACAATGGATTGCAATGGATGCAAAGAGAAAGAGCGCGAGTATGGCAAGGGCATTCTGATCCTTCCCACCTTCCAGCAACCAGTGTCCGAGGGACTTCCTAAAGTCAAGGTCTGCATCCGAACCAAGATGTTTAACAGGCTCAAAATCACTGATTCAATTTTTCCCCCAAATTCTTGCTCCGAAAGGAACGCTGATGAAGTCACGTGTTTATGACTCCCAGAGCTGCCTGTTAAGAACAGCCGTTCTTAACAATTCCAGAGATTTGAGGCTCAGTACAACAAATAAGAACATTGACTTTTTTTTTCTAAAGTGAAACATTAAATCCCACTTAATTTTTAACGTAGAATATTTCACTTCGGTAGAGTCACAACAATTAATCTGCAACTTTTAAAAAAAAACCCCAACCCATCGATAACACAGCTTTGTAAGGGGAAAACGCTGAAACCACGAGGTTCTTAGGACAGGCAGCTGGTTCGGCATCCTTTTGTAAGAACGACTCTTTAGGAAAAAATTTGGTCACTTTGGGTTGGTGTATGTGGGGGTGGGGGTTAACTGAGTTAAATGTATGTTCATCAGCCGGGCAGAGCCCCATCTCGGTATGATTCACTGGAGCAGCACTGCAGAACACCTGATGTTGCCAATGCAGTTCTGTTAGTGTTTTGTTATTTTTAAAGGGGGTTATATAACTCTCATTAAAATTAAATGTGGGCTGAAATGATGCAGGCAAATTCTCAAGCTTTAGAGTGAGCTTCTTCCTCGCAGTTTAGCTGAAAATAGATCGGGTTTTGGGCAGAAGAGAAGGGAAATGAAATCAAGGGGTTGTTACAGTTGAAAATCCAGTCTCTTAAGAATTTAAGTTTTCTGATAATTCACTGTTTCCTTTCTAGACGGCCTCAATTCTTCAGATGCTGACCTGCAGGTTCCAGGGAGAGCTGGTGCAGGATTTGAATCTGAAATTCACCCTGTAGCACAGCTATCGTATCATCCACAGCTATCTACACTTGCAAGGTTCAATTTCCAGGTGATCTACATTCAGGTGCCCTTGCTTTTCTCTTCACTCCTCTATTTGTCTAAAAGGGACAGTAAATTCCCATATCCTCTCTCTGATTTTCTCTCAGTTTTTTTCCCCCTCTCCCTCTGCTCTTCCTCCCAGTGACAGACTGTTGTCTGGCATCCTCAAAAGCTGCTCTTGAAGATGACCTGCTGATTTGCTGCCATGGGAACTCCAGAATGAGGACAGCATTTACCCCTCGCACACCGAAGGGCACAAGCAACAGTTCCCCACGCCACCCCCCTCGCCGGTAAAAGTTTGCCCTCCTCAGTTTCCCAAGCCTTGCAAGGGACATCGGAAAGCTGTGCCTTAAATAACAAGAGTGCTGCAGCTTCTCCAGCGTCCAGCAGCAGCCACTGCTGAATTATTCGGAGGAAGGTGAAAAAGTCTAATGGCATATGTGAGCATGCAAATTGCTTTTCAAAACTAGTGAGGAAAAAGCTTAGGCAGCAAAGCGTAAGACTCGAGAAAAACCCTCTCTCATCTAATGGCAGAAAGCATTCTCTTCGTATAAATGCCATATTTAAAACTTCCCGAGCAATTTTATTCGTAACCCTATTGCTTTGAATCAGAGACAGTTAAGTTAAAATTAGGTTATTCTATCTGAATAAGGGACGAGGGCTAACACATCAGCCACCCAGCACACTACGTGGAGAGACAAGCAAGTAATTCTCTCCCTTCCCCACCCCCAAACACAATTTTGGGTGTTTTAATTGAAATAGGAGGATCATTTTTACTTGGCTGCATTCTGCAGGGCAGCTTGTGATCCACACTGTGTCAGTCTTGTCAGTGCACTGGCAGGTTTACAGACCTACGATACTTCCCTACAAACACTGACTCATAAGAGCCTAATCCAATAATGTGGTCTTAATGCATAATATAATTTCACGAACCACCTAGAAACTGAGTGCAAATTTGGGAGTCGATGCTTTCCAGAAATGTCAATTTAACCATTAGTTCAGAAACCCTGAAGATGGATCTGGCTGGTGTTAGCCCACGAAATGGTCACTGACCCTTAGACTGTCAGAGAAAATAAAGTTGCGTGTGAGAACGGCTAAAATCCTTTTCACATCCCGCTCAGGTGGTTACTAGTTACCCTATCTCCGTCTCAAGACCAGAGCGAGCGATGTGAAAATTAGGGTCCGGACCAAGGTTTCCACAAAATTTGGGAAAATTCCTGCCCCCTTCCATGCAATAAAGATAGTTAATCGCCAGTGCAATATCAACTTGCCAAGAAGAGTATTAAAGCGACTTTAATTGACATATTTACTTCCGCTGCAGGGGAAAAATAACACAAAAGCAAACCAAACCAAACCAAAGCTTTTTGCCATAGCATTAGAGGAATAAAAAAAAAATAAAAAATCATAATAAAAAAAAAAGAATCCTGTTTTTATTTCCTCTGTGAGGATGCCAGCAGTCCCGTTTCATAAACTCCAGTGATTCATCACCATCCCAGGCAGCCAGTCATTCCGCAGGTCAAGTAGAAATGGGCTGTGGAGCCAGCAGCTCCTGCTGCCCTGATAATGCATGTCATTCCGGGCATGGCGACACGCTTTCTCAACAGCTGCCATTTTCAGTTACCTTTTCTATGGCTGACATACAAGTAAATGTGTTGGAAGCAGTAAAACAGTCGTAGGGAAGCAGTTGCAAAGATAAATAGCACCTGCACGTGATAATCTCTAATGTCATTAGGGAGCAAGGAAGGATGTGTTTTGAAACAGAATTTCTTGCTTCTGAAAGCACCGCTTGACTTCAGGGGGTTTGTGTGAGTGCATATGTGTGACTGAGAGGGGTTTTTTTTTTGTGGTTTGGGCGCTTTTTTTTCGCTTGAATAAACATCCAGACATTCGTCTTGGCTATAACCTTAATAGTTATAACTAGGGGAAAAGGGGAAAAAAAATAATCCCACACTAAAGAAAAAAAATCTCACAATACACTTGTGAGAAAAGATTTTGTATAGCTAGATTTTGCTTTAGTTCAGTCATGCTCACTTTAAGAACCACAACTGCTCTAATTAAGGGAAAAGAAAAGGATTTTCTTCAGTCATTTCTTTTCAGTCTTTATTCCTTATCTTCTAACTTAAATTTCATGAACTACTTGTTCAATAACTGTCCTCTGAATTATATGCAGTTGAATACTTTTTTGCAGACGGAAACTGAATGGGAGTTTTGAGGGCACAGGACTATGGAAATAAACACCCATGATGGAAAAATGTTTAAACTTGTGTACATGTGTGTATGGCTGTATGTACGCACACAGATGTATACCTGTATATTAGATACAGAGCATGTGGAGTTTATGTACACGTACCATGTAAAGACCCTGTGCCCGCACACAAATGATAAAAAAACCCCAAAATAAAATAAAATAACTGTTCCCAATAACAGTGCTGGAACAAGATTTCAAATGCATAAGATTATCCATATTAATTTATGGTAATCTACAAAGGAATGCTGCAGAGACAGTACAGGTTACCCAAAATGGTACTTGCATTTAATGAGAAACTACCACAAAATATCTTCAAGACAGATTTAGTTGCATCTTCTAATACCCCCTGAATTAATATCATGCAAAACACAAAGAAGCTATGTTTCCCCTTTGGAACAACTGACTCTTGAAATGCCAAAGGAAAGCCAAGCTTTTCTCTCCATACAAAGTCCTCTTAGACATCTAGCTTTCAGATTTCATCAGCTTAGGTGTTTTCAGGGCTGTAAGCAGTGAACTTTCCATCAGCAGCATCTTCAGCTAATTAACCCTCCTGATTACAATAATTAGTATTGATTCACTCCTGAATGACTTCTTAAGTATTCAAGCACAATCTACACTTGCAGTAAAACTTCTAGATATGAATATTAATTGAACGCTCTCCTTTGTTTTTCAGCCCCAAAGGTATAGTTTGCAATCTTATATACTTAAATTTGATAACAGAAACACTTCAGTTTTATTCTCATTTAACAAAGAGAATATTAACATGTTGATGTTAGAGATTGTGGCTCATGAACCTGAAAAAAATAAATATATATACACACAAAGACTCCAGGCTGATAAATAAATATAATTCACTTCCATTTCCTATGGCAGCATGGAAAGGCAGTTCCCAGGTGAAGATCTACCCTGCTCATGCTCTGACAAGTAGGACCAAGGACGGTCTTTCTTTTTGGCTTTACACCTGGTCATTGCAAGAACAAATAACAACTCACGCAGAGTCTGAATTAGCTCTCTTAGCGCTGTTGTGGAAACAGATGTTGCCAAGTTTGACAACTGCAAGGCACCACATTGCTTTGTGAATGGGTGAGATTCAAAACAGGTAATGCTAAGGACACCTGCAACGTTCATGCATAAGATCTCCAAACCTCTATAGTCTCTCAAAAGCTGACACTTTTGTTAAAGCATGCTAAGAAATGGCTTGTGTTACAGATTTGTTTCACCTTCTTTGATCTTAATAATAACTGCTATGGCTCAAACCCCAATACTTCAGTAAATGTGCATAGAAAGACTTTTTTTTTTTTTTTTTTTGAGTAGGCTTTATGCAGAATAATTCAAAAATTAGTCTTTGATGTGAATGCAATGTCAGAAAATACCCTTGGAAAAGAACAAAGTAATTGGCGATCCAAGACAAAAATCTGTAGTAGATGTATTTTCTGCAGCATTTTATCTGAAAACATAGGAACTACAGTAAGTTTAGTATGAACTCACCTGTGAGAAGAGCGCTTGGGAAACAGTTTTTTAGTATGGAATAGTCCTTAAAAGTGGCTGTGGGGTATGCTGCCTAGGTGGCTGCTGGTGGCTGCTACAAAAGTGCCATTCACCCTACTCCGGTCAGTCACTAAAGGGACATTTCCATGTAACCGAGGGTGAGGGACTCACTTTATTGCCCCTCACAAAGGGCAGCAGCTGCTAGAAAGCCCAAGCTGAAGGAGAATAACTTGATAAAAAAAATTCACCACCACCACCTCCCGCCCCGGCTCCGGTTCTGGCAGAGCAGAACAGTTGCGAACGAGTTAATGTTTGTCTCGAAAGAAGTTCTTCCAAGAAAGTGAATTATAGCATGGTCCCATTATATTAAACACCATCCTTGCTTTCTTCATGTTGATGCACAACACACAGCACACAAGTACTACCTGATAATCCATAACCTCTAGGCTTCTAGCATATTTTATGCGATATTACCTTTTTGTTCACATAAACTCCTGTTGATTTATACCGTCTCAACACACAAGGGAAGGAGATGCAACAACAATAAAAAAAGGCAAAAAAGCATAGCAAGTACTCAGAGTCTCCCCATAAAACATTTTTTTTTTGAAAAGACATGCTTTAGAGAGCTCTGACCACTACCAATAAATCTTTGACGTCTTTTTTTTTAATTAAGGGGTCCAAGAGACTCCTCAACCCATATAAATCATGCACTAGAATCCAGGTTAAAAAAAGCATGAAACCCCTACAATTAATTTACTAAGCAAAAAATAGAAACCACTGATAAATATCTCTCTCCTCTCAGAAAATGCTTACAATTATTGCTAAAAGTAATATATTTACTTAACATGTAAAGTATTTAAAGACTTTAAACAGTTTCAGAAACTCCACAGGCTGATGACAATTCATTTTATTTAAGAGACAAGCTGCTGTCCAAGTAGTAACTCAAAATTTTTCAAAAGCTTTATAACAATTTCTTTTCCTAATGCATAAGGTACAGGAGCATTTTACCAAATTCGAATCCCAAATTGTTAACTGTCCTAATTCTAAACCGTGGCCGTCTAAACAGAAAGATAATTCATAAAATGTCATATGAATAATTTGTTACATTTTTGGGATAGGAATCATCTAGGTAAATTATTCTGCCTGACCTTAAAAATTCTAACGTATGCTAATAGCTGGATTATAAAAATGGAAAGTAGCATGGGCTCCCACTTTGAGATCTGATTTATCATTTTTATTGCGTTTTCATTACCTAAACAAAATTAGAAACAGTATCTTCAAAACAGCAGTTAAAGTTGATATGATCAGGCATAAAATCAGGCAAGGGCACATTTGGCAACTATGTATTTGCCAGATTGACAGCAGGATTGTAAGCTTTCGGAATCAATAAGTTTTCTCACCACAGTTAAAGGAGAGGTTGGTAATAAATCTCCAACTTAATGCAATAGGCATAATTGTAAGATGCAAACCTCCCCCTCCCTGCCCTATTAGCAGCAGATAGCGAATGAAACAGTGACAAAATAGGCCGATACACTTCATATTCTACCCTACCTACAAAAAGATTAAGGGAAATGAAAAGGGGGCTGAGAAAAGGAAAGAACAACACCCCCCCTCCCCAACCCACCCCATGGCCAGACGTACGTTAAGCTAGTTTGACAGCACCATTGTTCAGCTGTCCCATTGTCAGACCCAAAGACGCATTCAATGCCACGATGTCTGCTAGCAAATAAACAAAAGACTACATTTTTCAAAGCGGGGTGCCAATTCCAGCATCATTCCGTGTGTGTGTGTGTGTGTGTGCGTGTGTGCCTGCGTGTGTGTGTGTGTGTGTCTCTGAAAAGAGTAGTCGATGCCGGCCCCCCGCTAAACCTTGGAACGTTAAGAATATATGTGTAATCCCACATACAGGAGTATTTCGCTATTTTTAAAACGTCGTCAAGTGGCAAAGACTCGGTAGAGCATTAAGAACTATTTACATAGGCTAAGTGCAAATTAAAGTGGTATTTAGGGCACTAGCTCTAATATGGAGTCTCCCTGAGCTTTTTCCATGCTTATTCCATGCCCAGTGCATAATAATGAAGCAGGCAGAAATATTGCAAAGGAGGTGATAAAAGAAATAGCAGCTCCCATTTGGGGGGGGGGAAGATATTTTTTTTTCCCCCCCCTCCTTGCCCTCTCCATACATTTGTCGTCATACATGAAATGTGCGATTCTAACTAGTGGAAAATGCTCCTTGCACACAGCAATGCCTCTCTTTTCCTTTAGATAGGGAAACTACTTAATACACGGCGCGGTTATAGTTGCGGCGGGCCCAGGCAACTCGAAAGCACGCGTTAAAACAAAGGAGACAACATACCTTAAAAGCAGCTCCTCATTTCTCATAGTAACAGCGGATTTGGGACAGCGCATGCTTTCTGCACCGATATTCTCAACAAAAGCCAGTTCAGAAGTGCGCTCAAACATCAATGCCACAGTAGCTACTCACTAATGGCTACTCTTTCTCTCTTTCTTTCTCTAGTCAGACGCTGAGTGGTGGAGCAAAGGGGCCCCTGCAGATTCACTAAGCAGAAATAATCCTCTCTGACAAGTTATGTTGTCTGGGCATATTTTACATTAATGCACTGTGCTGCCTATAGGGGTCTTGTTTGCGTTCACTCTAGCCTAGCTGGTGTTAGCTCTCTTAATTACCATCCAAAAAAAAAAAAAAAAATTAGCAACATCCCCCTCACCCCCCCTCTAAAAAAAAAAAAATATATATATATATCTCTGAAAGAAAAGGGGGGAAAATCCATGGGTAGATGAGGGAAGGCTTGCCCCCCCCCCTCCCGGAAGGATGCATGCTTGATATGGATCTTTTGTTTGCCCTGCAAACTGGGTGAATACAGTGGCAAACAGATGCTGTGGCTCGCACAGCTTGTGCACTTTAAGGGAATTGGGTTAGAGGCTCTTTCTGGGGCTCTGGAGTCGCAGCTGGAGCTCTTGCTCTCTCCCTCCTTCCCTTCCCCGTTCAAGGCTGAGTGGCTTTATGGGACCTGCCAGCTCACATCAGAGAGACTGGGGAGTATTAACGCAGGCACCTGGGGATCTTCTTCTTGTCCTCAGTTTTTCCTGGTAATTTTAACCCCTCCAAAACACAAGTCCAAAATCCCTCCAGTGCTAACCCCTCCAAAACACAACTCAGTTACCGAGGAACTGAGTTTGCTTTCACCCAGACCCTTACACTTGGCTTGGGCAGAGTTCTCGCAGATGGGAAAGGGTGTTCCTCTGTAGTGTGATACTGATTTCAGGGGAAGAACCCCTTTGGCCCTACTGGGGAGATGCCCCCTGTAATTTGTAGAAACAGGTTGTGGTCTTCCCAGTTGCCAAGGTAGTCAAAGAGAGGTTTATTTTCACGTCTTGATTTCAATTTCTGCTGGGTAAATCTTTAAACCATGCAGCAACTTTTGAGGCAGGAAGACGGTTGGGTTTTGGGGTTTGTTTTATTTTTTTTTAAAATCTACATCAGATACTTGAGTAGGTGCTTGTTTAGTAGACTGAAAAAGTCAACAAGACCTTGATGCTTTTTTTAAGTCAAAGACTTCTCTGCCACCACTGGGGCAGTAAAAAGCATCTTAGAAACGATTGTCATTTCCTCTGAGGTCCTGTTACCATAAGAACATGCAAAACTCAATAAACACGAATCGTCCAAAATCGAGAATTAGTCAAAAAGCCCAGTAGGAGTCAAATACACTGAGCTAGAAATAGATGTGGACCTCAAAACCTGAATTGAAACTTTCATACTCTTCTGGATATGTCTGTGGTTGGTCTGAACCTCTTTTCCTACAATGCATATTACTTCCTTAAAATATACTGCTACAATGTCCCGATGCAGTGCTACTGCTGCTAATTCCTTAACAGAAGCTGGCATTTAGGGACTTAATCTTTTTGGTAAACTTAAGCCTGGGAATGAAGGCAAAGAGGGAGGAATCACCAATATAAATATTCTGATAGCAAGATCTTGCCTTTCTGATAGCAGCTGTAAACTTCTATTAAGGTCATAAATTGTTTGCAACAGAAACGCTCCTTTTGTCCTACACTTCTTGTTGGGCACTGCGAGACCTCAGGATTAGTTTCAGTTGTTCTGATATAATATTTGTCAAATGACCAAAAGGCAAGTTAAAAAACAAACCTAGGCATATACTACTTTTAATGATGTAGAGAGAAGGAGCTGAAGACGGTAGTTTAGGAAACATGGACATCATGAAGGACTGCAGGTCAAGAGAAGACAAGTTTCAATTTGCTTCCCTTTTCAGCTGCAAAACATGACTGGGATTCTAGTTGCTCTTGTAATAAAAAATAATAAATCATTTTAATGATTAGCAATTCAAACCAATTCCATGTTAAAATGTCATGCTCCAAGGTCAACTGAGACAACATAGCTTGTACTTCATGCTAAAAATATCTGAACAGTCATGGAAGGTGGCCAGGAAAATACTCAGCCAACATGACAAATCCCATACCTCCTGCCCCAAATACTAAACCCCTTACTACCATTTCAGGCATGGCCACCAGCACTCCAGATTCCTTTGCTGTTTGCCTCCAAATGACTTTTGCCCAGCATAACTCACCGTGACGCCTGGGCTGCTCCAGACCAGTCTCGCGCGCGTGAGACTGATGTATGAGAAGAGGCAAATACCAGAGTATGCTACAGAATATACAGCTGAACGGGAAGTGTCAAACAGTCTGATAAACTGCTAGAGTTTTCCAAAAATATGGCGAGGATCAGCATCTTAAGGCACTACCAGCTGAAGGAACAAAGCTTTCTTTTCAGGCTGGAGTAGAATGGCTCACACAGAGCCCTTTGGTGGGGAATCAATGGGCTTCTGTTGGGCGGCTCCGCGCAGTTGCAAGTTCTTGATTGTTTCTGTACTCCGAAAGAAGGCGAAGAAGCAGCAGCAATAGGAAATAAAGTGAAGTATTATGGGAGGGCTCATCTCTGGCCAAAGGAATAAATAAAGAAAAAGAAAATAAAATCCACAAAGCGGTAACACAGACAAAAAGGACCTACGCTTTCTATCACACATAATGAAACATCTGACAGAACAACATCTGCAGAGGGATCACAGCTGCTGAGGATGAGAGGGAATATGAGTATTATTTTTCAATTGTAAGATGTACTAAGCAGGAGTGCCTTTAAAATAATATGGCTAAAGGGAAGATTAAACCAGATGCACAGGGCTATCTGGCTTCTTTCAAGATGAAAGTCCATCTGTGGAGTTTAAATTCAACATTTAACATGAAAATTGATTGTAGATTCATAACTGATATGTATATATGGCAGAACATTCTGCACAAATGACATATAGTGGGAGTTTAATAGTTTCATTGCCCAGTATTTAACGTAAACCCAAGCCTTCTATGTATGGCCCTGTGAGTTTGCTAATCTAATTATGTGATGTTGCAAATCCTTGAAAGGCCATGGGAATACCAGTCATTTACAGAGGCAAAATGATCAAAACTTTTGTGGCAAACCAGTAACAAGTTTAAAATTATGCCTTCTGCTCTTTACTTCAGGTTATTCTTTGACCATTCTGCTTGCTTACAGTATTTTTAAAATATTCCGAGCCCCAGAAGACAATGGCAATTTTCTACACTAAAGCAATACTATCAGCCAAGCGATGACCTACATTTCGTGACAGAGAAATGGTGGACAAGTATACAGGACAACAGCCCCCAAATCATAAGAAGAATAGAAAGCCTTGATTCATTTTCCCATTTCACCACACGTCCCTGTGTCAGTTCTCATGCAAGCCAATTAACCTCTTGCTCGCATCTCCATCTTTAAAATGGAAAAACCCAATAACATCCAGAGCAGTGTGACAATAGCACAGAATACTTAAAGCTATACAAAATGGTGTATTATTGTGAGTCACACAAACATTTAAAATTAGTCTCCTCCTCACAAGAGAGACTTGCAATCCAAGTCTTGGTTATCTGCTGTTCTATGCAGATGTTTAGGCTCAAATCACATTTGTTTTGTATAGGGGTGAATAGTTACTCTTTAATCTGATAGCATTTTACTGTTTTAGATGGCTAAATCCCACCTTAGAAGTTGAGCAGTTAGTCTAAGCTAGTCATCCAGGCTTTCTCTATTGTCAGTGAGGAGAGATTAGTTACATTAAAGAGCATTACCATCTCTCCCCATTGACTACAAAGGGATTAGATCCTTAACTTTTAGATACATATATTAGGCAAGATGAATCCCACCTACATGCCTAAAGCGAAGGTGAGACATCCCATGTTTCTGGCTCAGCATTGCCAGCATGCGTCCCTGTGCTTCACAGCACTGCCAGAGCGCCGGGCACGCGGCAACCGCTGTGCAAGCGTGGCTCAGATACCTTGAGCATGTCTGGCACTTCCAGATGTAGCTGTAACCTGCCTGCAGGACATCTACAGCAATTAAACTGTAGCTAGGCAAGACTACCAGGTCTGAAGCAGACCTATACGTTACACCTATGCAAAGTTCGAAGTAGAAAGGAAATTGGCCTCAGCTTCAGAAGCGGAGCATGTGGAGTCTTTCCAGCGTGCTTTGAGAAAGCAGACAGATCATTTAGGTATCTCCTTCTAAAATCTCCTAGAAATACGAGCAACTCGTTGCCCGCAGCTCTGATGTTGTTAGAAATCGTGGAGCACAAGACCAGGTGTTGCTAGAGCCAGAGTCCTCTGGACCACTTCACTGGTGGATGTGAACAGCAAGCAATGCGCTATGACTCAGTAGGCTGTATCTCATTCGGCTTTACCTCTGCTCCTACTGAGGTTTTTGTTTATATCTTGAACAAATTATTGCATATTTGTTTCCTCTTTTGATTTGTGGGGTGTTTTTTTTTGTTTGTTTATACAGCCTTTAAGACAGCTGTGCACAGGAGATCAAATTTGGTCCCAAACCCCAGCAATCTGACATCTAAGATACTACTTTTATCAGGAGAGCAGTAACCTCGTGGTATTAGACAGTCCTGCATTTGCTATTTGTATTATGCTCGTACATACTGGTGGCAAAGTTTCTATACTGTTACAGGCTATGAAAACACAAGACACAGAGACACAGTTCCTCACCATTAAGTATCTCAATACAATTGCATGGTAAAACCCTATCGATCAGTTGTAGAGGCAGTTGCACGTGTACAGACCATGCTGTCTTTAGGACAGATACTAACTCCGTACGCGCCGGGTGCGTTAATCATACCCACAGTATCTGCGGGTGCCATCTCAGTCCACAGGAAAAGGCAAATTATTTTCAAGTTCCTGCAGCAGAGATGCAGCAAACTGTAGTTTTTTTGGTTTAAGCGGCAACAAAAACTGTCTACCATTTGCCCACATCTCCTTTTGTCTGTTTTGGTAGATCTTTCAGATTATACACCCAGCTTTCCTACCTGATTCATGGGGGTAGCAGTTACTTACAGACCTACAGGTTGGTCTGGATGATGGAAGAGGTCTCTTCTAGCTTTACTTTTTCACCTGGGAGCATCCAAGGAGCATCATGAAAATTAAATAGCACAGGCAGAAAACACAGAAGTACAAAATGTTGCATAAACGCTGCAGATTAATAATTGAGCAGTGGGGGAATAAAAAGTTTCATATTTAAAGCATTAAAAAGTTTCATATTTAAAGCATTAAAAAGTTTCATATTTAAAGCATACAGCAAGACTGGTATCCACTGCTTAGAAAAGGTGTGCACTGCCTCCCTCTAGCATTCAGCAGCGCTGACTCGGTGCATCTCAGCATCTGGAAGACAGAGGCACCAGAAGGAACAACCCCCCCCCCCTTATTTACTTAAACGAAGTGCTCTGGTGCTTCCCCCACCCTTGACAGGGAAGGCGCAAAAACTGCAGCTTGTGCAAATCACAAATCCTAACGCATAAACACACATCAGTCCGTTGGCAAAAGACAATACATCACTTGAAACAACTTACAACTGGCCAGGTTGTGATTGCAGACATGGCTACTCTACAAAGCAAATAATTTATTTGGAAGGATCTACATGTCATAAGAACATCTGGCCTGCAACTAAAGGGAAGGAGGAGAAAGCTGATCAAAAGAGGAAAGAGAAACAGAGGAGGCAACAGAGCACCAGATCTGAGAGAAAAGGGAAAGAAGGGAGAAAGAGAACAAACACAGCTGGTTATAGAATAATTTATTTTCTGCTTTAATTTAAAGTCTGTTTAAGGTATAAGTAAAATCTACTCTGTCTCAACAGGAAAATCTTTATTTTACACTTGTAGCGATGCCAAGATCATCACTTTTAGATGCGCCATGTGGAATATCAAAGACCTTGTGTTCTTGTGAGCGCAGTCTAAAGAGAGTGAACTTGCGCAATATATACAAATGTATAAACTGTATATTCACAGATACGAATGAACATGAAAAATCTTCAAAATTACAGATGATAATTTAATGGCTACTCATCCTCTTAAGTTAAAATTAGATATATAGCCACATTTAACAGTTCTATCAAGCCTATTTTAAAACGATCTTATGGTGCTCTGTGCAGAAGGTTCATTTCACACGTCCATGAAGTGTATCCAACACTAGGGAATAACGTGGATATTTAAAAACAAGATACACTCAGCAGAGAGAGTGATGTTCAACAGAAACACATGTACAAGTGAAAATGGGGTAGGAGTTTAATTTCTTGGACCTGGGGTCTAGATGAGTGAATGCATCTACCAAGAGAAGCTTTCGCAATGAACGTGATGTGATAAGTGGACCTCATTCCTACACTGTCCAGCATTAAATGTAGGCCTATGAGAACAACTCATGTTCCATCAAGTCGCCTGAAAATGTGCTATTGTCCTATATGGAAGGGATACAAACTAAAAGTCATATCATTTGAATCAGATGAAGTGATCTTAGGTAGTAAATACTGATCTTAGGTAGTAAATACTGGTTGAGAACTTGATTCATTATTTGATAACACTGAGTCAGACTGAAAAAAGGAGTATTTACAGAATAAATATTTCCTTTTATATATGCTCTGAAGGAAAGGAAATGGATCAATTTCAATATGGTTGCCATCAAAATAAAACTAGTAACTACAAAATAATTTTTATTATTTTACAAACAAATTAGTACAAACACTTGTTTCAGCAGCTTTTACCCTCCCTAATTAATTTTATTGCATGACATAAAAAAAAATCATGTCACTTTTTTAATACTTTAAACTCTCTACCTAACAGTTTTTATCCAAAGGATACTCTTTCTTTCTCTCCTCCTTTTTTTTGTCTTTAAAAATCTATTAGCATTGATTAAAAAGAAAGAGCTGGGATATAAATCTTCGGTTAGATTTACTACACAATACATTTTTCTTTGACCTCTCCCATGTAATCCAACACTTGACAATTTTGTGCAAGTTGTTAAAAAATGGCTGCTGATTTTCGGTGATTATAGTGCCCAAATTCATAGAGGAGTTTCATAGGGCTTGTAGTTGAGAGTTAGGATGATGATTTGTGGGGAGGAAGAAATATATCAGACCCTGTGAAAACACCCAGAAGATTGAGGCATTTGAAAATCTCCGATGAAAAACCTGGCCAAACTGAAGTTCTAGGCTAAGGGATTCCTTAACATGTCGCAGCACAAGTTTTTGAAGAGAAAGGGATCAAGTTTGAATTTGCTTCTATTAGTCTGTTGTGTAACTTAAAAGTGAAACATGCTTTTTTTTTAACAGTAAGCTAACTAGGGAAAACATTGCTTAAGGATATCTTGACACTGTAGAGTGTCAAGATACCTAAATCTTATGGAAGCAATGGAAGCAGCATGAGAAGTAGGGTAAGGCCACTTCCAAACAGCTCTTTGCCACGGCAGGTAGACTGTTCCCACTAGCTTGAATGTTTTAGTGGCTGATGTAAGGTTATCCTAAGCCACAGAGGGAGGAAAGCTCAGGCAAAACTAAGGTATCTGATAAAGATATGATACTGGTTTGTGAACCAACTGGATCCTAATTCTGAGTCCCAAAGTGACCGTACTTTGTGTGACCAAACTCTTTGTATAGCTGGTTCCTTCAGACATGTTTTGGCCTGATTAATGCCACTTGACTTCGGGCACTTAACAGAGAAGCCCAAGGGCATGATCACCTTTGGCTTCCAACTCAATTCCAATTCAACTGACGATGGATCTCCCTTTGACTAGGCAAGAAGCATAGGTGAACTAAGGTCAACCTCAGCATCTCAGTGAAGCATAAATAACTGGACGAGCTGTCTCCATACCTACTTTGTCCACAAACCCTGAATATTTAGGCAAAGGGTGCAGACCTGGCAATGGCATTCTGTCTTGAACTGGGCTGTGCAATGCTGCCCACAGTTCTTTCTAACCCTGGTATGACAAAGATGTACATGGACTACAGATGTACATGTGGCAGCTCCAAAGTGCTTTGGGATCATCCTCTGGAAAAAAAACAGGTAACAAAAGAAACTCACTTTCAGACACCTTCCATGCCCCACAACTGATAAATGCTTTTCATTCAAAGAAAAAGGCGTAAGAACAGCCATATACATTTCATCTACCCCCTTACCATAGCCAAACACCACCAGAGTCCTCAGCATCTCGTTTCCCATAATCAGATGCTCAGATACCACTTGTCAAAAACAATTCCTGTCTCTCCAGTGGTGGATTTCTTGCAACACTTTACCATGTTGCTAGCACCAAAGGCTCACAGAGCCCCAGAAGACTGTGAAATGGAAGGGAAGGCTGGAGGGCCAAAGGGGTCCACGAGGAAAAGAGTCAGTTGCCTAAATTACGCCCACTTCAGAGCTCAGTAAGGTAATAGTGTGGAGCTGCACAGAGATCTGTGCTTTTGGGATATCCATGTTCTTGAATCATTTGGCGCAATGTGTGGTCAGAGCACGCAGCCTTCTGGGACCCCATCCACGTTCAGGCAGACACAGCCCTTGAGTGCTAGCAGTGCGTTCCATGCTTCAGCAAAACCTGTGCTCTGATCTTTGCAAGCGCCAAGAAGTCTGTTAAAGCGTTTACATATTGCAACATTAGATGCTTGGTAAATCGCCACATCATTTTGTGCTCTCCGTGTTCCCAAATCCACATCACTTGTCTTTCTTCTGCAAGGCCAAACACTGCAAACCTTGCTGAATGCATTTAACTCCAAATTAACACCCTGTAAAAACAGTTCCTCCCTTCTTCTCATATGCTATTATATGTAAAATCTACACCCAAAGTTAATTTCTTGCTGACCTTGTGCTGATTAATGCAAATTAAATTACATGCTAATTGCCCCAAATGGTTTGCATGCAGCCCAGAAATCAGTTCTTTTTGCTGGCGGTAAAACACGTTTGTTATTTTTTACACAATGGTTACATTAAGTCATTGTTAGTCTTGCAGCATCTTCAAAAATCAGATGTTTTTCTAGCACCTTTTAGAAAGCAAGAAAAAATAACCTAAAAAAGCATTATTAAGTTCTGATCCAGTCTTGCAGAAATCTCACTTCTACCTCGTGGGAGGAATTTTATGGTTCGTTCAGAGCTCAAGCTCCAAGATGCATTTTACAAAACCTTGAGCCAGTTTTGTTAAACCCGTCACTCCCTAATCCCCTTGTGCTTGTCAGCAGAGTACACAGGCACTTGATTTTGGACGTCTGATTTGATAAGGGGTGGGGGAAGAAGGGAGGGAAACAGGGACTGCTGTTTTAGATAGATCCTACAATATTCTTGCAATTCAAGACAGAGCAAGGAATTATTTCAAACAGCGATACCGGGCAGAGAAGCTCTTAGAAAGGGGCTGTGTATTGTGTTCCAGGATATCAGTGTTGTTTTGGCACTGAGTCTGAATCCCAGTCATCAGAGCTGATATATGATGGTTTGCTGGGGCTCTGGTTGGCAACTGGCATGGGGATCAAATGCAACAGCAGGTAGGGCTTAGCTCTTCAGCATTCCCTGGAATGGCTGACATTTACAGTATAAAATGCATTTTACATTTATGTCCAGCGGGGATAAATTTTTATTTATGTAATGAGTTAGCTAGGTAAAAGAAAAGAACCCCAAGCATGGTGTTCTCCGTGAGAACAGTAGTTCCTTCTTCAAAGGCGCTGCTGCAGTAAGTAGTCACACCCCACTCCATACTTTATTCCAAAGGAGTTAAACAAGATTATGCTCATTTTATAGAAGAAGTGGCGACACAGAAAAGTTAAGTGAATTGCCCAAATTTACACATGCAGCATGAGGCAGGGCTGAAAACGAATTTTGCTGAGAGATCATAGAATCATAGAAGGTTTTGGGTTGGAAGGGACCCCTAGGGGTCATCTAGTCCAACCCCCCTGCAGTGAGCAGGGACACCGTTAACTAGATCAGGTTGCTCAGAGCCCCGTCCAACCTGGCCTTGAATGTTTCCAGGGATGGGGCCTCCACCACCTCTCT
>BOSO01004112.1:305-24684 GCA_018403395.1 Gorsachius goisagi | reverse complement strand
CCCTGGGCAGCCCCTTCCAGAGCCTGACAACCCTTTTGGGGAAGAAGTTTTTCCTAATGTCTAGCCTAACCCTGCCCTGGCACAACTTCAAACCATTCTCCCTCGTCTACCTGCTGTTCATGAAGTAGAGCTGGTACGGTAAAGCCACTGAATTGAGCAGGATGTCAGGTTGGCTCTGGGTTTTTATTTGGGAATTAGAAGAGTACTTGTGTGGAAGAGCATCCTCCCGCCTGCGTGTGCTCGGCCGATCTCCTATCGAAGGAATCTCTGCAGGTCCAGCCTAGGACCTGGAGCACCCCTGGAGGATCTGCAGCCCTCCCTCCCATTCCCATCTCGCTCTCCTGCAGGCGCTGTGGACTCGGAACAACGCTGCGGTGGTCTACCCCTGCCACGCCGTTATAGTGACCCTGCAGATCCAGACCGGAGAGCAGAGATTCTTCATCGGCCACACGGATAAGGCGAGCGTAACTCTCTTTACACAGCCGTACAGCAACGTTGTCCTTGTCCCCCGGACGCACCCCCGGTCCCAGCTCTCCTCAAAAGCCGCTAAACCCGGTGCTTCCCGCAGGTGTCGGCGCTGGCCTTCAACGGGAGCAGCACCCTGCTGGCTTCCGCGCAGGCTGGTCCCCCGAGCGTGGTGCGACTCTGGGACTTCCCGACGGGCAGCTGCCTCTCGGTGTTTAAACCCCACGTCCGCTCCCTCTCCTCCTTGAGGTGGGTTCCAGCCTGGGTGCTGGGATGCTTTGGGGTGGGCTAAGTGTGGCAGCACGGCAGCTTTTCTGCCCTATTCACGTGCGATAAACCTGGGGTGAGCTACAGCTCCTCTTCAGCTGCCTGTGTTTATTGCCGAGACCCGCTGGCGGCTGGCTCGGAACAGCCAACACGCTGCCAGCTCCCTCCTGAGCTTAGCCCCCAGGTCTTGCTGCCTCCCCGTACCCTGAGCTTGTCCCCTTTTATTCCCCGCTGGGACGCACTCGGGGTGCAAGGAGCTGGGTTTCACCAGGCGGCCTCTTCTTGCAGCTTTTCCTACAGCGGAGCCGTTCTGTGTGGCGTCGGAAAGGACGGGCACGGCAAAACGGTGAGGACTGAACCTTGGGTTTGGAGGTTTCCCCGCTCTGCGAACGAGCAGCACGAGGTGGCCGTTCTCCCAAATTACGTGCTTATTTTGCAGAGAAACCTCTGCTCTGGGCTTTCCTAGAGACGTTCTTTGTAGCCAGAGGGAGATCCCTTTCTCATTAGCTGCTTAGAAAATACTTCCCTTCTACCCGATGCTCACGAGCGTTGACGTGCACCATCCTCCGCTGCAAAGGAACAAACCCTTTCGGAAGCAGCCTTGGGACCTGCTCGGGCTGAGCTCCGGGGCTGTTGCTGTCCCTGGAGCGGTGCCAGCCGGGAGCCCAGCCGGGACGGCTGCGGGATTCTGCCCGTGCCCCGCGGGGATCGCCCCAGGCTCTCGCTGCCACCCGCCTCCGCGGCCGTTCTGGCCCAGCGGGCTGGGGGCGATACGCGTTCCTGTGGTATTTCGAGCTGGAAGGCTTGTAAGCGTGTCGTGGTGGAATGGGAATTGCAATGGAAGGTTCAGCACGGACTAGAGTCCCCAAACCCCCTTTTTATAGCACTTAGGGCAAGATGCGAGGTTTGACCTTTCAGTCTGAGCGCCGCAGGCATCGCTGCTGGCGGGGATGGTGGGCACTGAAGCTGCCACCCACCGATGTAGCTAGGGGATGACGCAGATCCCACGGGTAGCAGTCAAAAATAAAATTGTTTCCTGGGACTGGGAGTTTTGCTTTATCAGGGGAGTGATTTGCATCCACTGATCCCTTATTGCCAACCACCGGCAATTAGCTGTGCCATCGCTGACGGCGTACTGCCCGCAGGAAAAAACAAACAGCGTTCTGGTTTCTTTTTTTTTCCTGGCACGGGGCAGTGGTCCGTGATCTGTGTGGGAGCTGATGAGCTGAAACTGGGGAGGAGGGATCAACAGGGCGAAAGCAGGATGGGAGAATTGGGGGGTTGCACCTCTCCCAGGGTGGTGCTGCAGCCCATCCCAGCCTCCGAGGTGCTGCTGGGTCTGTTTTTAACGCTGTTCTGGAACGCAGAGAGCATCAAATCACTTGCATTTCTTCACCCATCTCCTCCTTTCCTTTGGGGAAAGGGTTGGACTCTTGCCCCTTGTGATGGGCACCATGAGCACGCAAACCTGCGTCAGAGCAAAGTGCTGGGAGAGCCGGTGCGGCCGGGCGCGCGCTACCTCCAGGGCTCGCAGACCGGCTCAGCCCTGGTACAGCTCCTGTATCTCAGCAGGCAGAATTCCCGTTCCTCTCTGGATTTGCTTTCCAAGTCTGAGCCCCGTTGCCAGGCAGCCCTGGGATTTAGAACCTATAATTACGAATGCCAGACAAATATATTGCCCTGAAGCTTAGCAAAGCTGTTGGACTGTCCTAAACCCCCTGTGAGAGAGAATTTTTTTTTTTCCCCCCCTGCTTCAATTCTGTTATGGATACTTAGTGCCCAGGTCCGGAGCAGGCTCCTGTACCTACAGCTCGTCCGCTGATGTGATGAGAAACTCTTTTGCTGCCAAGGTTTCCAGGTTTGAGCCGCTCTGTCCTCGTGTCTTCTTGCTTCAAGGTGGTGGTGGTGTGGAACGCTGCTCGGGTGACCCGTGGCGGAGAGGTGGCCGTGCTGGCCAAAGCGCACACGGATGTGGACATCCAGGCCTTGAAGATTGCTTTTTTTGATGATACCAGGTAGCGTGCAAAAAAAAAAAAAAAACCAAAACAAAAAAAAAAAAATCCAAAGCATTGGTTCTGGCACAGCTACGGGGGGAATCGTGGTGCTGCAGCCGTCCGGTTGCCGTTCCTGTTCTCGGTCCTCGCTGTCAGGTGGTGGCCCTTGGGGCACCGACGTTTCACCATGGGCTTGGAGAGCCCTGCCCCGGTCCTCACGCGGTCTCTCCCGGGACAGGATGGTGTCGTGCGGCCGGGACAACGTCAGGCTGTGGCGAGTGCGGAGCGGAACGCTGCGCTCGTGTCCCATCAATCTGGGCGAGTACCATTCCCTGGAGTTCACCGACCTGGCCTTCGAGGAGGGGCACGCGGCCGAGCGGGAGCCGGAGGACCGCACGCTGTAAGGGGCTGCGCCGTCACCCGTCCTCGGGGCAGCCTGCCGGGAGGGAGCTCTACGGCTCTGGCTGCCTTTGGTGTCCTCCTTCCCCTTCCTCTGCGTGAGCACGGCCTTTGGCTTGGGGTTTCCCTGCAAAATACGGCTGCTTCCTGGAGCTGGGAGAGCTTCTCCCCTCCTCGCCCGCTTTGCTTCCCAAAAAGAGATTTGGGTGCTGGCAGGATAGCCCAAAAAATGGCTCTCCTATTGCCATACCGATGTTTTGCTGTGTTTAGTGAAGCTCTCCGCCGCCCGAGGCTTGTGGTTAGCTTTCTGGTGGCAGCGGGAGGAGCGTGGTACCTGTTGTCTTGCATATAGGCAGATACATGCTTTTTTTTGTTGTTGTTTTATTTTAGCCATCAAATCCAGACTTCTGTTGCTACCCCATGCTGTTCCAGAAAGGCAGGGCTGTCGGCTGAGCTGGCCCTGCCTTGCCCCCGCGCCGTGTCCCACGGCAGAGAGAGGTTTTTCTGGAGTCTGTGCCCAGCTTTTAGCTCTTTTGCTAATTCATGTTTCAAAGGGACAAGAAATACAATCGGAAGCTTTGACTTCGGCTGTAAATTTGTAGGGTAGCGCGTGGAAAGGTGCCCTCGGACACCTCGCTGACCCGTTAGGTTACCGTGAACCAGAATTGCTTTCCATCAGGCAAGGAGTTTTAACGGGTGAACCAAACTGGGTTTTTACTAAACCACACCAGCACAGCTCCTCGGAACCCGGGGGTGCCGGAGCAGGGCTCGCTCTCCCTTACAGCTTCGTCTGCAGCAAGAGCGGCCACGTCTTGGAGGTGGACTACAAGAACGTCTGCATGAGGAGCATGCGGCGACTCCTGCCCGCGCCGCCCCGGGGCTGCCAGCAGCTGGATGGGGCAGGCAGGGATGCAGGTAGGAGCATCTGCGGGCGGGCAGGGAGGGGGGACCAGCCGGGGAGCACCTCGGCCCTCATCAGGTCAGAAATGCCAAATCTCTGGTCAAATAGACCAGCTGTTTCCCGAGTGCTAAGGCCTGGTTAGACCACTGCTAGCTATTTGCCTCTTAAGAACTCAAATAATCTTCCTTAGTACCGCAAAGTATCGTTTTAAGAGAGGATTTTAGCATTTTAAATGTTGATTACACTTCCAGAGAAACACTGCTTTTAGAAACATGAAACAAGGTCTTCATTTGCTGATGGGAATCAATGTAGAGATGGAACAAGAGCTAAGCAGACCAAGGAAAAAAATGAATTTGGGGATTTTTTTTATTATTATTATTCAGCCGGTGCAGTTTGGAAAAATCTTTGTTGCTCTATGCGAAGTGGTACAGCCCTCAGCTCTTCCATTAATTTTAACAGCAGGAAGAATTCACTTTCAAGTGCAATTGCTCTGATATCTTAAAACTTGGGGCATGGTTTGCTTTGGCAAATTGAGCTAATTAATCTCAAGCGTGCCCCTCTGAGAGGTGCGTACCTCCAGTTCTCACTTCACGGGCGACAAAACATCCAAGAGGAGATGAAACGATGTCCTTGGGCGTCCTCCTGGCAGCAGCGCTGGCTCTTGCCATTGCTTTGACCAATGGACTCTACACCCAAATCAAAAAATCCCACTTTCTGTAGATCTCTCTCCCTTCTCACTACACTGCAGAGAGGATTTGAGACAGGGAAATGAAAGGGGTTTGTATCCCAGGCAGTTAATTTAGGGCATCCCTTGCCACAGGATCCCCGTTCAAGGCAAACATATGGTAGGGTGTAACAAGCGGTAAGAATTTTCTGTGCCTGGCGAGGGCTGCGTGATGGTAAAAAGGAGTGCTGGAAAGGGACAGGGACCGACCGTGTTCCGAGTCCCGAGCAGGGCTAGCTGAGACTCCTCAGCCTATACTGGTGGTCGCCGTGGGATTCCCGGCATCTTCAGAGGCTGCGGGTAGACCATTGGACTCGGCTCTTGGATGGAAGAACCTTCAGTTTGGGTTTTCTTGTTTCAAGTGTACAAGTTAACGGTGATTTTCTGGCTTTTCAGGCCCTGGGATCGCTATAAGCAGTATTAGCATCTCCTCAACCTTCTGCGCCACGGGTTCGGAAGATGGCTACCTGCGGCTGTGGCCGCTGGACTTCTCAGCCGTTGTCTTGGAGGCAGGTGAGTAGAGCTGGGACCGGTGTTTCCGAGCTCCACGTCTCCATCAGCCTGCTGTTGTGGAGCCAGAGCTCTGCTGCCGCGTCTCCTAAAGCGATTCTCATGAACGAGGGCGTCTTTTACGCCTGCTGTCTCCAGGGGTGGCCAGCTTGGAAGTCTTTTACTTCAACAACAATTATTTGTGTTCATTCTTGTAACTCGCAGGAGAAAGGCAGGGTCTCCTGGGTGAGAGCAGGCACTCAGTCGTGTTTTCTGTGCCCTTGTACCCATGGCTCTTCCGTCCGTGAAAAATTAGGGGAGAGCAGAGCAGTTCTTCACTGTTTGAAACAACCACCATAACAGCAGAGCCGGGGGACTTCTAGAAAGGGCAGAGACTTAATTTGTCACTACGCTCAAACCTGCCAGCACTCGGTCCTGAGGTCCTGTGGGATGCTCATTCCTGTGCGCATTACCTGCCTAAATGGGCATCTGGTTCGGTAGCTTTGCTCCAGCTGCTGCTGCTCCTTTTCCAGGGGGAGTTTGCCAACTTCTGTGTCTTTCCCCAGAGCACGAAGCTCCGGTGAGCTCTGTCTGCATCAGCCCGGACAGCCGCAAAGTCTTGTGCACGACCGCTGCTGGGAATCTGGGCTACCTGGATATCCAGTCCCGGGACTATAACACCCTCATGCGCTCTCACGAGGACTCCGTTTTGGCATTCTCGGTGGAGGGGATTTGGAAACAGATGGCAACGGTGTCTCAGGACAATACCATCCGGGTCTGGGACCTCGTCTCCATGCAGCAGGTAGGCTAGACGAGGGTCAGTAGTGTTTCATGTTTAATAGTCTGCCTGGTCTGTCTGTCAGAGCTCCACAGTTCAAGAGCCCTTAAATGTCCTCCCTGAAGCATGGGGGGTATCATGGGCAAGAAGCCGGGGAGAGTTTTGGCTTAGTGCATAATTTGGCCTTAGCTTCCGAAGGTATTGTTAAACAAAAGCATTTTCTCTTCCTCCACCTTCTGAATATTGCTTTTCAACACAAAACATAATACCCGAGGGCTTTTTATCTCAATGCCCGCAGACCCAGGACTTCACTGGGCTTTACATCCATCCAGGCAGGATGAGATTTCGGTCGTGGGACACGCTCGCGGTGGAGGTCTGAGGCTGATTTGGTGTTCGGTACGGCACCGGGTACAGCTTTATCCAGCTTTGTGCCCGCGGCGCGTCTCTCCCCGCAGCTGTATGACTTCACGGCCGCGGAGGAAATGCCCTGTGCCGTGGCCTTCCACCCTACCCAGCAGATCCTGGCCTGTGGCTTTGACAGCGGGATGGTGCGGACCTTCAGCTTGGCTGCCTCCGATCTGCTGGTGGAGCACAAGTAAGGAGCTACACTGGAGTGGGATGGGTCTAACTGCGGGTGTCCTGGTGAGAGCCACAGCCATAATCGTGGAGGTGGGAAAAGCGCTTCTCTTGAGCTTGACAACCCTCACGTCCCAGCTGAGTGGTTTTTGGGCAGTGCGAGCTTGCTGCACTGAGGCTCTGGGTGGTAAAATCCAACCTGCGAAGGCTGTGAGGGTTTTCTTTATGACTTCCCGGTGGACAGTTGGCCAACAGTAGGAAAAGGTTTGTCCTAGAGAGCAGCCTTCGCGAGCCTTGGCTTAGGAAGCAGAGGATGCTCCAAAGGGAGCATCCTGCTTTGCTCCGGTGCCTTGAGGCGAGCTCCTGGTGTCCACTTCTTCCAATAAAATCCTTGTGCTCGATGCAAAAAACGGGACGACTGGTGCGAGAGGCAGGACACCGATGGAATTCATGCACTGAGGTCTCGTGTCACGTGGGGCTTGGGTGCTGCCTGTCGCTGTAGGAGGCTACATGGGAGAAGAGCTCACCCTGGAGCTCACAGCCGTGTCCCCTCCAGGGCCAGCTGGAGCGTGCTCTTGCTGCTCGGTTTTCCAAAAAGATGGGGCGTTGGTTGTCCTGGGCCGCTGCACGGTGGGGTCCTCTGCCTGCCCCTGATTATTTTGCTCCCTAGGGTTCTTCACGTTGCTGCTGTTTTCTGGGGTTTTGTACGTTCTCCTCTCCCTTTTTCATGTTTTCTGCCTCTTTTCAGGCAGCACCGCACTGTGATCACCGGACTGACCTTCTCTCCAGATGGCAATTTCATGTTCAGCGCCTGTTTGCAGGGAACTCTGGCTCTTTACAGCTGCATGGCGCAGAAAAGCCACGTCCTCAGAGTCCTGGGTAAGGCTTCAGGCTTGTGGGTTGCCTTTCTTGTTTTTTTTTTTTTTTTTTTTTATTAGCACAGACATCCTAGCACCAAAGCCAAACCAGACTCAGCCGACTCGGAGAGATATTTTCTGATGAACCTTCCAAGCTGTGTCATTTGTGTTCACGCCGTATGTGAGCAAACCCAAGTGACCACCAACCCTTCCCACCCATCCTGCTTCAAACGCTCGCAGCTCGCTCGGTGTTTCGGCAGGGCTGGAATCGCAGGGACCTTGCATTTCAGGGCTGGGTTCAACAGCACGTTGCCTGGAAGCAGCGCGGAGTCTTCCTAATTTATTCATACCCATAGCCCTGACTCTTTCCATTTTGTGGACGTGCAGTTTAATTTGTTGGATTAGCTGGATCGTTTCCCTAATCCTGCCGGCAGCACCGAGCGGCGCTGGTGAACGGGGAAGGCGGAGAGCTGCGGGCGAGGGGAAGCAGCGCGGGGGCGAGGCAGTTTGGGAAATTTAAAAGTTAATGCCACCTTTAATGGGTGCTTTTTGGAATGAGCTGCGGCAGCGCAAGCTTGGGTGGGGAAAGGGAGCTCCGTTACGCAGTGTTGGGCAGAGAGGAGGATCCTGCCCCAAGAAGTGTGCAGTTGAAGAAGGTGGGGAAGGAACAGGGGCTCGGAGAGATCAGGGAATTTGTCCAAAATAACCCAAGTTTGGTGTCAGTGCTGCAGCTGGACCTTTGCGTGTTGGCTGCGCTCTGAAACTGTTCGCTGCCTGGCCGTGTTCCAGGGAGAGAACGGTGGGATTTTGGTAGTGGAATAAGTACAGAGAATTGCTCTGATGCCTGGGGTTTTATTTTTTAGACCTTCGGGTCTATCTGCCCATGGGACTGACAGCAGCGCCGTGGGGTTCTGGGCACCGACTTCATTCTGCGCAGGGTTCAGACACCCAGGCTGCAAGCTGAGATTTTGCATTCACAGCTCCTTATCGCAGCTTCTTGTTAAAAAAATAACCACTAAAATAAATTTTATTCCCTTGGTTTTGTTCTGCTCTCCTTGAAAACACCGCACATTCAGTCAGGAGCCAAGACCTCGTCTTTGAGGTGGTTTACTGCACGTTTTGGGCGTTGCGGGTAAAATTTGTAGCATCTTCTGCAACAGAAGCTGCTGCTTAGGTCAGAACGTTGCCCCAGGGCTGATTCGGAGGCAGGAGAAGCTGCAGCTCTGCCGGTCAGCAGCACCATCACCGAGGTTGCTGGCTGCAGCGTGGGCTTTGCTCCTCTCTCCACTCTTTCTCTTGCCATGACCCTCAGGCAACGTGGTGGCCCGGGATGCTGGGAGCGGTTCGGATGCTTTGGTGGTCAGTGGGGACAGCCGCCTCTTGGCCTTCGTGGGTCCCTCCAAGTACGTTGTGACCGTGATGGAGGCCTGCTCTCTAGATGAGGTACCCAGCTGGCTCCCCTTCTTCCTGGGGGTTGGTGGGGAAGGAGGAGCATGTGCCGCAGGGGAAATTCCCGCAGGCTGCATTAGGTGAGAGGGATCGAGGACCTTGGGCACCAGCCGTGTTGGAGCAGGCCCTTCCCTGCAAGCACTCAGGGTGCTTACAACGAGGTTTCTTTTCCATTCTGTGAGATAGAAACAACAGAGTCCAAGTTTTCTTCTTCTCCAGCTTCATACCCCTGTAGAAAGATGATCTGGAGAAGGCTTGTGTAGACTGCCAGCTCCCACTCCTCTTTGAGCTGCTCTCCTGGGCAGCAGGGACGTTGCCTGGACCCTGAAGCTCCTCGTTAGGTGGGGAGGGAAGGGTCTGGGGGGCTCCACAGCCTCGCGTCGGGAGAGCCACGAGCGGCTCCCGAGGCTTCTGCAGCATTTGCTCCAGGATGTTTGTTGAGTAGCTCCTTGTTTCACAGCTGCTGAGGGTGGACATCAGCGTCCTCGATTTGAACAGCACAGCCTTGGACTCCGCCGCTCGAGTCTGCTTTGCTCCGGTGCCTCGAGGCGAGCTCCTGGTGTCCACTTCTTCCAACAAAATCCTTGTGCTCGATGCAAAAACGGGACGACTGGTGCGAGAGGTAGGGCGCTGATGGAATTCATACACTCATGGGGTCTCACGGGGTTTGGGCGCTTCGTGTCGCTGTAGGAGGCTAAATGAGAGAAGAGCTCACCCTGGAGCTCACAGGCTTCAAAGAAACACACGAGTGGCCAGCAGGTAGCTGTCCTGGTGCGGTCGTGCTCAGGGGGAGCCCAAGCTTGTCCTGGTTTTCCATGCTGTCGCACTCCTGTCCTCGTGCTGAAGCATAAGGAAGGACAGGAGCTAGCTCAGCTAACGCTGCCGTTCCTTGTCCGCAGGTGTCTCCCGTGCACAAGCTGTCCTGTTCTTCCTTGGCGCTGAGCGAGGACGGCAGGTACCTGCTCACTGCCGGCGACAAAGTGATCAAAGTTTGGGACTATCAGATGCGCTTCGATATCAACTTCCAGGTACTTGCCCACAGAGGGAGGGGAGGGGGTTGCTGTTGCCCTGATCAAGCATTTCTGAATCCCTAGAAAAGAGAGCAGCAAGACACTTTCAAGATGCAGCCGGACAGGGTGCTGGGCCATCTTGTCTAGACTGTGCTCTTGCCCAGAAAGGTTGGACCAGATGATCCCTGAGGTCCCTTCTAACCTGGGATTCTATGATCCAAATGCCCTTCTGTGTGACCTGGCCCAGCGTCCCCAGTCCCAGTTTGCCCAGCAGCTGAGAAATGCAGCCCTATTCCCACCTTGTAATAACGCCCTGAGCTGAGCACGGGCTGGGGCTGCCAAAGCACCGCACCCGGTGAGACCCTCTGCGAAGGACCGAGCTAGGCGTCACCTCTGTGCTAGGGACAGAGCCACCCGGAGAAGAAAATGGCTCACCTGTTTTTACCAATGGGTAAAATTTTACCCAAATGTACCCATTTCAGAGGTATTGAGAGCTAGGATAAGACTTTGGAGGGTTTCTTGTTTCTCCAGATGAGTGAAGGTCAACCCCAGTTGGTCAACCCTAGGTCTGAGCACTGTAGGGTGCAGTGCTGGCCTCCGAGGGGATGGTGGCTACTGGCCTCTGTGGTGCTGGCTTCCAAGGGGATCTTCTGCCGAGGAGCGTTGGCAGTAACCAGCACTCTGGCAGGGCAGGGGCGGTGATGGAGAATTTCAGTGCGTGCTCTCTCCCAGGTGTACATCGGCCACTCGGAGCCAGTGCGCCAGGTGGCCTTCACCCCGGACCAACGGCACGTCATCAGCGTCGGAGATGCCATCTTCCTCTGGGATTTCCTAGCTCTGCCTGCGGAGGGGTCGCCCCCAGATGGGTAAGTGCACGGTGCTGGGCACTGCCTCCCCCTGCTCCATCCCCCTCTCGGTGTAACGCCGGTCTCCTTGCCTTTCCAGGGCTTGTTCCTCTGAGTCCGCTCTGCTGCCGGGAGCAGGTGAGTTTGCCTCTTCCCGTGAGTTGTGCTGGCTGGCAGCTTGGCTGCTCTTCATGGCGGAGGGTAGGGGCTGAGCGTTTGTGGTTCCTCCCCTCAGTGGGTCAGATAGCAGGGGGCTAACCAGCTAGTTAACCCCAAGGACAGTCAGTCTTCCATTAACTAGCACCTACCTCTCAGTGGGAGTCTGCCAAAGAGGGGACATTCTGAGCAGAGCCGTTTTGGGTTTCTTGGTAGGTCTTTCAGCTTTTGCCTTCTGTCCTTCCCTGCCTCCATCTCTTCTGTCTTCTTTTTCCCTGCTCTCACTGTCCCTTTCTCTGTCCCCCACTTTCTTGAAGGACAGAGAAGAGGAGGCTTCTCCTGGGGGGGAGGAAGCTGGAGAAATGAGCTTGGAGGTATCGCCATCGGTCAGCTCGGGAGGATGAGAGGACCTAAGGGATGAAGGAGGTTACACAAACCCTTTTCTTTTCACAGAAGGGAGCTCTCAGGAGCTAAAGGATGCCTCTGAGACACCTCGGCAGACAGTTCCTCTTCCGTTGCTGTCCTCACCACCACGTTTGGATGTCAGCTCTGTCCACCAAGCGGAATGTCAAAGTAAGAGAAACTGCTTGCAGGAAAGGGTCGGGAAATTACGCTTGGTTTAGGAAGAACTCCTTGCCTAGTTCAGCAGCATCCTTGGAGCCATCCTTGCCCATCATCCTCTTCCCGCAGCCTGACAGACCAGCCTGCACTTTCCTTCCCCTAACTTGGACAAAGCCAGCCAGAGGTGTTGGGGTTCAGCACCGCTTTATCCTCTGCTCTCCTCCATAGACTAAGCTGCTGGCACAGCTTTTCTGGGGGTTGTGGTAAATCCCTTGCTGGATACCCAGGAGGAAATGTCTGCCTTGCCCTCCACCCTAACAGACAGGCTGTTAGGCAGAGCAGAATGACGCTGCCAGAATCAAAGGGTCCGTCGGACGTGAAGCAGCCCTGAAGGACATGGATGGCTCTGTCCTCCCACTTATTTTTCCCTTCAGGTATTTTCTCCAAGTCGGACAAAGAGGAGGAGGAAGCAGCTCTGCTAAGCAGCAGCAGGTCGGTGGCAAACGGAGACAAAGATGCCTCAGTCTTTGTGGTGGAGTCGGTCAGAAACGAGGAGCTTGTTGTGAGGCCCAGGATGAGGCAGGAGAGCTCGAGGTCTCCTGGAGAATCAGCAAACGGTAAATTGGGGATATTCCCATCTCGTACAGAGCTTGGCTCCTTGGGGGCACGATGTGTGCTGGCCTGTGTGGCAGCTTGGTCTATCCCTGAAAAACGAAGATCGTTATTAATATGGTGCGGATAGACCAGGACACGTGCTCGGAGTTGTGAGATGAAGGGCACCGATGTGTTCCTCGGGGCTCTTCCCTTGGGTGTGATCCACCAAGGGCAGTGGGTACGGAGGGAAGCTCGTGCTGGTCCCCAAGACTGCTTGTTCTTCTGGCTCTTTCCCCGCTGCTGCTTCTAGGCACGCCAGAAGCCCCTCTTCAGCTTGGGGCCAATATCCTCTCCCAGTGGCACGTTCTGTTAAACCCGGCTGAAATTAAAGCTCCCAATGTCTCTCTTAATAGACGGGCAGCCTCAAAGCTGCAGCAGTTTGTGGCCAGCTGCCAGAAGCAGGCAGCTGCCAGCGCTCAGCCCCAGGCAGGACTTGTTGGAAAGCTTCAACAGAAAACCATGCCTCCGCCGCTCGCGTTGAAGAGCTGTGTGGCTTGCGCTTCCGCAGTGATGCCCAGGGCACGCGGCGTGGACGCCCTTAGGCTGTTTGCAGCGTTGTGTGGCTGGGTGTGGGATGATGGGGGGAGATGGACGTTCCTCCTGTGCTCCTGGAAAGCTGGTGTTTTTTCCATGGCCGGTCACGTAGGAGCGCCTATGATGCCGCAGTCTGATTTTTTAGCTTTATACACAGCATCGGAAGGGACAGCGAGCCGCAGCCGAGCTGCTGTTCCCAAACTGCCCCCGGGAGCGGCATCCCATAGGTACTGTTGTCTTCTTTGTGTGGCAGAACCCAGAAAGGAGACCAAAAGTCCTGAGTCCCAGTGCTCCGTCCGCCCAGACTCCTACCGGCATTTCACTCCTCGCTTTAAGGCATCGGTGCTCCCCCAGGTGAGAGTTGTGTTGGGGCTGGTCACCCAGGCAGGTGGCAAACAGGCATTTTGGGGCTGGGGTAGGTGGATTTTTCCAAACTGTTTCCATTTTGTTCTCTGAAAAGCAATTTGTGAAACACACCCCTGGGCCTGACGTGCAATTAGAAACTCCTAAAATTAGTTTCCCCTTTCTCCTCTAAGCGCAGCTCTTTCCAGGCTAGTAAAAAGTGAGTTGTGATCAACTCTCTTTCTGTTCAGCCAATCTGCATACATTTTTATTCAAAAGAAATGGAAATGGCATATGCTATTGAAAGTGAAAGACGAGTGAGCAATGGAGTGATTCATCGTGCGCCCATATTTGCGAGCAGCTGCGTTGGCAGAGCAGGCTGGGGAAGGCAATCCGTGGAGCGTAGTGAAGATAGTCAAGGCACAGCTCTCGCTCTGTTAACAAACAGAGCAATAATAAAACAGAAACTTAACTTAACCTTTTCCTAAGCTCTGCTGTTCGCTGGTGCTGGGAGAAAAGCTGCGCTCAGCTTGCACCCTCAATTCTCTCCTCTGTCCCTCCACCTGGTTGCGGTTTTTTTTTTTTTTCCTCCCCACCATCTACCCATTGAAATGCCTACATCCCCAAGTACTGAGCCCTTTCCCCGCAGTTGCTGCCAGCCTGGGCTGTGCCCTGTCTGAAAGCATCTGTGCCTGGGTTTGGTGCAGTTTCTCTTTTTGGTGTGTAAGCGTGCACGTTGGTATTCAGTTGTCGATGCGTTGAGCTTGAGTTGTGTGAGCATCAGCATGAATTTGCGTGGGGGTGAAGGACATGTGTGTGCTTGCCCGCATGCTTTTTCGTACGCGGGTGTTGAACGTACCTGACCCGGCCGTCCTTCTAGAGTTTATTTTAAGACAGCGTCTATTTTTCTTGCAGAGTTTCTTACCTCCTCCAGCTGGCAGTGAGGTCTTGAAGCTGAAAGCTGTGATCGGCTACAACGGGAACGGCAGAGGGAATATGGTGTGGAACCCGGACACAGGTACCCTGGGAAGGCTCTGGAGGGGCGGGAGGTGTGCGTGTGCTGAGCCAAGTTACGATCTTCTAGCTGTTGGGTTGGGATCTTTGCATTGGTAACATCCAATATCCCTTCTTCTTTGCTGTTGGCAAACGTTAGCGGATACGGGCAGGCTCAGGCTTCAGTTGCCGGGTGGATGGAGAAGGAGGGAAAGCTCTTGCCAAGGCCATCTTGCCTCCTTTCTCCAGGCTGCCCAACAGCTTTGCTTTACTCAGGTTAGAGGAACTGAGATTTTGCTCTGCTCCCAGCCTGAGGGGAAGGATGCTGACAGGCTGGGTAGGAGAGTCAGCTTTTACGTATTACTGAAAAAAAAAAAAAAAAAAAATTTCCTGAGTTGCGATAGAGATTGTAGTGGGTGCTGTAGGCGAAGCCTTTACGTGAAAACAGCCCATCTTCTCCTCCTCTGCCAGGCTTCTTCGCCTACTCCTGTGGCTGCGTCATCGTGGTTGAAGACCTGCACTCGGGATCACAGAATCACTGGCTCGGCCACGCAGAGGAGATCTCTACGCTCGCCGTCAGCCACGATGCCCAGGTAGGAGAGGCTCCTGCTGCCCCGGGCTGGGTGTTGCCTGTGTCGCTCCGGGCTAAGATCCCATTTATCTTCTTCTGCCTGCTGCATGGAGACCTGGGGTTATGGAAAATAGAATTAAAATATAATAACATAAATTATTTTGGAGCCTAGCTGTCCATTTTGCTGGCTTGATGTGACAGCAAAGGCTGCTCCCTTCCTCTGGGTGATGCTACCATTCCCTCCTGCTGTCAGCTGATGGTTGTTCTCACAGAATTTTTCACTTGCCAACCACATCACTTAAATTAGAGACTAACAGTTGCTAAGGCTAACTAATGAAGTGTTCTCTAATTATTTACCAAGGTCTCAGTGACAGCATATTGTTCTGTTAGGTTCTTGCCTCTGCCTCGGGGAAGAGGAGTGGAGACTCCCGGTGTCAGATCTGCATCTGGAACGTCCAGGGTGGGGTTTGCACAGCGAGCCTCTTCCATCACGAGACGCAAGTACAAGCCATGGCGTTCTCTCGGGACGACAGGTTCCTCCTTACCCTCGGTGAGCATGCCGGTAACAGCAGGCGCGGGTCACAGAATCCCAGAATGGCAGGGGTTGGAAGGGACCTCAGGAGATCACCCAGTCCAACCCCCCTGCTCAAGCAGGTTCTCCTAGAGCATGTTACACAGGACAGCTTCCAGGCGGGGGTTGAATATCTCCAGAGAAGGAGACTCCACAGCCTCCCTGGGCAGCCTGGGCCAGGGCTCGGGCACCCTCAGAGTAAAGAAGTTTTTCCTCATATTCAGCTGAAACCTCTTATGTTTCAGTTTGTGCCCATTGCCCCTTGTCCTGTCGCTGAGCACCACCGCAAAGAGTCTGGCTCCATCCTCATGACCCCCACCCTTGAGATATTTGTAGGTGTTGATGAGGTCCCCTCTCAGCCTTCTCTTCTCCAGGCTGAACAAGCCCAGCTCCTTCAGCCTTTCCTCCTAGGGGAGATGCTCCAGTCCCCCCATCATCCTTGTAGTGTAGGAGTGTACACCCTACATCCTTAGGTGTAGGAGTACGCCCCAGAGCAGGCAGCTCCCAGGAGGAAGATGTCTAATACCTGCGAGACGCGTACCAGGCTCCTGGGTACAAACATGTTGCGGGGTAGCCTGGGGACAACGGGTAACGCCGCATGTAATACCACAAGTGGTCTGGGGTCCTGCGGGGAGTGACCGCCTGCCGGGGTGTTCTTCACAGCTGAGCACGCTTCCAGGGCACTGTCGACGGCATTTGGAGGGGAAGCTCGTGCCCTGGGCATCTTGGCCACAGGCACGAACGCTGGGATCCCTCAGCTCCCCTTCAGTTCTTTCTCATTGCCCCAGCTTTGAAGTTACAGCATTCTCCTGGCTCACTAGTGCTTGTGAAGCCCATGTAAATAGTTTCCAGCTACTGTATATGGTATGCAAAGGGGAAAGCGTTCTTCTGGACTTCTTATTGCTGCTTAGGTGGAATTACATAGAAGTAGCCAGGCTTCAAACTGAGCACCTCCTGCCAGGCAGCGATGCCAGCACAAGATGGACGCTCAAGCTGTCTGTTTTGTTTAGGCAGGGGACATTTAAAGGACAAATAGGCAATTAGTAAGTTCCTGTTTTGCATGAGGGAGGACCTGCGGAGCAGGCAATGCACTCTCTCTGGGTTGGTGAGTCTGCCCTTGGAAAAAAGCAAGCTTTTCTGGAGAGGAAGGGAGCTTTGCGTTCTCTACGGAGAGGCGTGGGAGAGGACCCCCCCTTCCTCCAGCTCCGGCTGCAGGAAAGCTGACGGTCTCCACTGAGCTCACGGAGCCTGGGAATGGCAACAGGAGAGCACTGTCCTCTGGAACTGTCTGGGATGTTTGCCTTCACCGAGGCCGGTGCCTTCTGCTGCCGCCCAGGTAGGGTGGCTTCTGTTAAGATCAGCTCAGCTTTGACCTCAGCAAACGGTGACATCCCTCTCTTATTTCAAGACTGTTGTTAGCCCTGAGTGCACAGTGTCACTGGAGGGCTTGCGTGGGGCACACGTTGAGGTGTGCGGTAGCTCCTGAGGGTGTAGAAACAGCAGGAAACCTTCTCTGCCTGCTGCAATCCCGACCGCGCCAGCCGTCGGCCGTTCAGATGCTGGCTGCAGACCCCGCTGCGGGGCCAGGTTCGCTACAATCTCCAGCATGAAGTGTTGGGCCAGTTATACCCGCCCTCAACTGAGGTGAGGACCCATCGTGTCGTGCAGCTTTCGCTGAGCACGCAAGGAGCCGCGTCCACACCTGGGACGGTGCTCGCAGCAAGGGAGCGACGCAATTGATGCGTGCGCGCGGGGTGGGCGCTTGCGAGCATCCTGAAGAAACACTGAGGCTGCAGATTTTCCTTCTACCGTCTTTTGTGTTCTAACCTAGGGGACTACAGCGATCAAACCATTGCTCTGTGGAATACCTACACTTACGAACTCATGTCGTCGACTTGTATCTCGGAGCCAGTCCATGACGTGGCTTTCAGTCCTCTTTCTCACCGAGAACTGGCCTGCGTAGGGAAGGGAGCTGTGATGTTTTGGCTGTTGGAGCAGCAGGGAGCTGATGTCAGCCTCAAGGTAAACCTCAGTTTTACCTTCTTTTAGAATTTCTGTTTGCCTCTCTTGCCTTCTTTTCCAAGCCCCTGCTGAGTGAGATGGAAGCTCTGCCCCCACAAGTCTGTGAGAGCTGAAGATTTCTCTTAGTGAGATGATGTTGGCTTGGCTGTGAGTGGCTTTCAGTTGTATTTGAGGCATTAACTGCATGAATTTGAGGGTAGGAGAAGGGGTTTGGTTTTTTTTTTCCCCCCGATGTAGGTAAGCACCACATTCTTTTTGACGTTTCTGTTTTACATGCTCTGGCAGGTTCATCGGGCCCCTGCCCCGGACGTGTTAGGGCCGGTGGAGCTGACCTCTCTCTGCTATGGTGCCGACACTCTTCTTTATAGTGGCACCAACTCTGGCCAGATCTGCGTGTGGGACACCGAGACTCATCGCTGCTTCATGACGTGGGAGGCCGACGAGGGCGAGATCGGTGGGTGCAGATGCCCCAGGCGTCTGGCAGGGTGGTAACAGGGAACTCGTTAAGGAAGAACAGCAATGAGCTTGCAGACCTCCCATTTCAGCTGTGCTCAGAAAACCAGTTTGCTGTCTGGGATACAAGATGCCTGGGGTGGCAATGGATCCATGACCTGGGTTTCCTCAGGGTCCTGGGGTTCCTGGTTCACCTCTAGTCTGTAAAAACGCTGGGTGTTGGGCTGTAAAAGACCCCTGCTGCCCTGCCCAGTGGCCTGGCTGTCAGGAGTGGGTGATGGCCAAGAGCAGTGGGGAGTCACGGGTGCCTTTTGTTCCCCTGTGGCCTCCCAGGTGTGCTGGTGTGTCGGCGCAACCGGCTGGTGAGCGGCAGCAACACCAAACGCATCCGCCTGTGGGCCGTGGCCACCGTGCAGGAGCTGAGGCTGAAAGGTCCCGAAGCCAGGTAGGAGGTGGTGGCCCCAGCATCCCCGCTGTGCTTGTACCCATTTCGAGAACGCTCTGTGCTCTTGAGATGCTCTTCCCCTCACCTGGCAGCTCCCAGGACCTGTCTGTGAGAGGTGGCTTTGCACGGATAGACGTCGGCTCTGGCTGCAACCACGCTGCTCCCGCTGCTCTTCATCCTTAGCTTTCCCTCTCCGTTCCGTGACTGCTGTTTCTGTCTGGATCTTTTTACTGAATTTTTGCCACAGGTAGCTGAACCCTCTTAATGTTGGAAATAAGAGGAGTTTATCATGCCTGAAGTTTGTGCTGGTGATTTGTACGAACTCGTTTGAGAGACTTTGTGAAATACATTGCCTTTGCTTCTTCTCTTGCGCTGCTGTATTCCCTGCTTTCTTTCCTTCCTATAAAAGATGTTGCAGTGGAAAGGCAACGGTAGTCGCTGTGCGATGTACAGGAGCCCCTCACTGAACCATTTAACTGCAAATACATGACTGGGCTCATTGGAAAACTGCATTTAAAGGAGGCAGAGTGGCTGTTCCAATGGTTGAGGCAGTCATCCTCACGTCCTCTTTTCCTCCAGGTCTAGCTCGGTCCTGCTAGAACATGAGATCACCCTCGATGGGACGATAGTCAGTGCAGCCTTTGATGACTCTCTAGAAATGGGAATTGTGGGCACCACGGCAGGAACCCTGTGGTACATCAACTGGCCGGAGAGCACAAGCATCCGACTGATCAGCGGCCACAAGAACAAGGTTAGAGGGGCTGGGCTGGTTTGTCCTGCAGAGCAGCGAGTGCTGCTTGTGCTGTCCGCACCCTGGGAAGCGTGTGCGGGCTGCAAAGCCTTCCCTGGTCTGGCCATGGGAGAGGTGAAGGAACTGCAGGGCTTGCTAGTGCTGATGGGACAACACGGAGGAGGCTAGAGAGAGATATGCATGTCAAGAAGTCTGAGCTCACCCGCTCTAGCCTCAGGTGTTTGACAGCGTCAGCCTGGAGTGGCCCTGGGCCTTTCTGCTGGAGCAGAAGAATGCAGTTTGCGGTCACTAAGGTTTCATTCCTGAGGGCTGCGACTTCTGCCTGCCTTCTGTTTGCTAGCTGGGCATCCACGCTGGATAACATTTTCTTTGCCTAAAACATAAAAAAAAAAAAAACCCCACCAAAACCCAACCCCAGATGAAGAATGACCATTTTACAGAATCATAGAATGTTTTGGGTTGGAAGGGACCCCTAGAGGTCACCCAGCCCAACCCCCCTGCAGGAGCAGGGACACCTTGAACCACATCAGGTTGCTCACAGCCCTGTCCAACCTGGCCTGGAATGGTCCCAGGGATGGAGCCTCCACCACCTCTCTGGGAATCCTGTGCCAGGGTTTCACCACCCTCATTGTAAAGAATTTCTTCCTTATATCTAGTCTAAATATTTTAAATGTTACTGTTGCTTTGGGGTATCCTTATGCTACAGACAAAATATTTCAAAGGGTGAAGAGAAGGTATTTTGCTTACACCTACGTTGCGCAGTGCCTGGTCCTAGCTCTGGGGTTAGGTTTACTGGTTTCCATCACAAGCCTAGTTATCAGCCCAAGACAAGCACAAAACCAAAGCACCTTACCTTCCCTTACGTCTGGGGCTTCTTGTCCCCATGAGAGGGGTCCCAGGGGATGAGAGGGGCGGAGGAGCTGATGTCCTCTAGGCTGTGGCATTTGTAGGTCCCCCATTCCCCATCTCCATTCTCGCTTCAGGTGACCGAAGCGTGCTTCAGTCCTGACGAGACTCACTGCGCAACGTGCGGGGAAGATGGCAGCGTGAGGATTTGGTCTCTGGGCAGCATGGAGCTGGTGGTACAGTTTCAGGTGCTCAACCAGGTAATTGTTTGTGGTGCAGCAATCTCTTCCTCATGGGAGAGGGCACAGTCCACTTCTTGGGATCGCAAGGACTGCTGTGCCCTCACAGAGTAGACTAAAGCTGGAGAAATACTTGCAGGTGGAGCTTTTAGTGCACTGATTGCATGGTCCTGCTGTCTTCACCGTGCATCGGGTCTCTGCCCTGGTTCCTTTGCAGAGCTGCCAGTGCCTGGCCTGGAAGCCCCAGCCCGTCGTTGCGTGGGGAGCTGAGAGCCAGCATGTAGTGGCGGGGTACAGCGATGGCACCATCCGCGTGTTCAGCATTTCCAGGACCGAGATGGAGCTGAAAATGCACCCCCATGCCGTGGCACTGACAGCAATCACCTACTCCACAGACGGTGAGGAGACGTTGCCTTGGGGGAGCGCGGCTTGGTTGTGCCTGGGTTACCCTGACCTCCAGCCGCTCCAGTTGTGTGCTGCCCAAAAACCTGGGGCCAGGGAGAGCCAGAGAACTTGTATCAACGAGCGTTGGTAGCTCTGCCAGCTGAGCATGTGGTAAATGGGACACAGGAGGTGTACTGGCAATGGTATAGCAAAGGGGCTGGAGTACAAGCAGCGTTCCTGTGTCGTCCTGCTCGCAGTCTGCAGTGGCGCTTCTTCAGCGTTGGGTTTTAGTGTGTGTCTCTGAGACATCTCATCTGACCCAGTCCTTGACTCCAATGTTCATGTTCCCAGCCCTTTCACATGTTTTAGGACACCAGTATTCCACAATCTTGGACCTTTTTCCTATGGGCTTTTATTGCTCCTACAAGAAGTGTCCCACTCTTTTCTCTCCTCTGCCCACAGGAGAAATGATCTTATCGGGGGGCAAGGACGGGCTCGTGGCTGTCAGCAGCCCTCGCACCGGAATGACTATCCGCGTCCTCGCTGACCACAAAGGCTCTCCCATCACTGTTCTCCAGTGCACCAGGAAGGAGGTGAGACCTCACCCTCTGCCCTGGGGCTGTGTGGGAGCCAGTCCCCTGTGAGTCGCTGTGCAGCCGTGGGAAGCAGCAGCAGCGTGGCCGGGTTGCTCAGCGAGCTTGCTTCGTTGCCCCTTGCCTTTCCTCTTCAAGCCCCCATCCCCTCCGGTGACTTTTGTTCAGTTTTTCTAGTCTTCAGTGGGCTAAAGCTGCAGAATTGCAGGCACAATCCCGAGCAAGGCGGAGGGCGGGAGGGCGGTTGGTGGCTGCACACAGATGTGATGTGTGCCCACACCACAGGCTCTTGGGGAGCAGCACCCCTTAAGAGCAGCCCAAGCTGTGAGCATTCAGCCCCTGTGCCCCCGAGAAAGGGCTTGGTGTGCTTGCCCCGCTTCGCTCCTGGGCAGCCTGGCCTCCTGCATGTAGCTGGCTCTTTGTATGGTTCCTCTGTGGAGCTAGGAAGACTTGCTTGTGCAGCAGCGTGATGGGTTTAGCATCTTCTTTGCCCTTCTCATCGTGGAGAGTCTTTTTCCTTTGCACAGCAGAAATGAGAGTAGTTTTGCCTAAGTTCTCAGGCTTTAAAATCATCCGCGCTGCAAAGCTGTGTTCCCTGGTAACTCTAGACTTGAGATCCTCCTCGGTTTTAGGTGAAGGACATTGTTAGGTGACACACAGTATCTGCAAGCGCTCCCCTAGGAGACGTGAAGATCCGGAGGACATCCCGGGGAAGGGATCTGTGTCGTTCAGGCCAGGCACTCACCCCTCCTCCAGCAGCCTCTTCTGCCGGGGCTTTCAGCCCGGAGCGTGCTGCTGATGCCAGTACCACGGCTTCCTTGTCCTATTTTATTGCGATAAGTGACTTTAAGCACTGCCCAAATGGAGGTTAATCCTGGCGCTGATCCCCTACGGATCCCACGAGCTCCTGCCCCACGCTAGCGCTTGCAGCAGCTTTCTTTACAGCTCCTGTACTGCCAGAGTCTCAGCGTTGCTTTTATCTTCCGTAGTACCGCGACTTTGGGGTGGAAGGAGGTGAGCTCTGGCTGGCCACCAGCTCGGACCGGCGGGTCAGTGTCTGGGCCTCCGACTGGCTGAAGGATAAGTGTGAGCTCCTCGACTGGCTCAGCTTCCCGGCTCCTGCTGGCCCCGAGGTGAGCGTGGCGCTTGCCAGCCCCTGCCAGGCCCTGCCTGCTCGTGGCGCGGGTCTTGGCAGCAGCCGAGTTGGAGGAGGGATGCCTCGAGGCTCTCGGTGGGATGGGGCCAAGGAGAGCGTGTGGTTAGGAAAGTCATCTTTGTTAGTTCTGCTGCTCGTAGAGTATCTTGTTAGTGCACCTTCTTGCGTGTCGAGAGGCAGTGGGAACTGTAGCAGTGCTGAAGCACCGACCTTGTAAGCGTGAGGAGTCAAAAACTGCATCTGCAAAGAGCTGACACCCCTGTGTTACGCAAAACAGAGCAGAGGCAGCAGTGAGCGCAGCGTACAGGAGAGAGCCCTAACAATGAGCACGCTGCTAGTTCTGATGCTCCCAAAGAGCATGAATATTCAGAGCCAGGAGCCCAGCGGCAGGCTCATAGAGCCAAGTACTCCAGCCCTGTGCCTCTGTGACGCTTTGCAGAACCCTTGGGCTCCCACCCAGCTGTGGGATTTGGGCAGCAAGACACCCGCTAGAAAGGGGAGGAGGGTCTGCATCGGAGAGGACGTGGCGATGGTCCCCAGTACCCGTGACACAGGCATGCCGAAAGGAGCTGAGTCTTTTTTGGGGAGTGGGGGCCTGCACCCTCAGGGCCAAGCGCAGTTGGATTCTGTCAATGTCTCTTCTGTTTGTTTCCAAAATGATGGATTTCCTCTCCAGGAAGGAAACTCAGGACAGGTCTCCCCCACATTGAACCGGGGATGTACTAAAGATCTATCTTCTGGGCCCTATTTTCTTGTTTTAAACCGATCCATAACCCATTCCCACCTTCAAGCCCACGTAGGAATAATGCCTCAGTGGAAATTCAACCTGTTGCACCCTCATGTGTCCCGCTCCTATGACAGTAAACAATTTGCTTCAGGTTTCTATGGCAGCACGTCATTTCTCCTTGCTTTGCCATGAGCACGTCTGAGATGGCAATACAAGAGAGAAAACAGCCTCCATCATACTAAATTCCTGCTACTCAGACACCTGCAGCCCAAAGGCTGGTGTCCCTCCGTGCTCTCCTTTTGTCCCCCGCTGTGTCGGGTCGGGCTGGAGAAGCTAGCCTCAATTTTATTCCCTTTGCTTTTCCCCATCAGGGTCTCGGCAGCCTCCCACCCAGCCTGGCCGCGTTCTGTCCTTGGGAACCCGGTACCCTGGTCTACGTTGGCTTTGGGATGCAGAAGGAAGCCTTGTTTTACAGTCTGCGTAAGAAACAGGTACTCGTGCCCTGCCAGGGTGGCACGGGTGCTCCTCTGCCGCTGCGGGGCCGTGCCCACGTCAAACAAGGTGCAGTGGGGGGGGGAGGCGGTGCTGCCCTGCACATAAAGCCAAGTCTGAGGTTGTGGGGTGGGCTCAGGGCAACAGCTTTTCATCTGGGAAGAGCCTGGCCCAGGTAACCGGTGAGTGGCAGGGCCCTGCCCTTGCCTCAGGCCGAGTCCGGGCAGGCTGCCAGTCCCCGCTGCCGCCCTGCTGCCTTTCCATCCCACTGGAGGAGAAGGTGTTTGCTTTCAGGAGCGCTAACGGTCTCTAAATCATTGAGTCAAGTCTCCTCCGGAAAGTCGATGCCTTTTGGCAGGTTTCCGAGCTCCTGAGAGGTGCTGTGCATCTGTCAGCCTCCCCTTTGAGAGGAATCCTTTACCCTCCTAACGACTGTCACGGCAGCGGCTCTGGTCTCTTGCCTGCTCGTTTCTGAGGTGTTGGTGTGTTTCTCTTGCTGGAGCGCAGGTAGTCGAGAAGATCACCTTGCCGTACTTCGCCACATCGCTCAGCCTGTCTCCTGCGGCACGCTTCATGGCTGTCGGCTTCGGTGGTGAGTACCGGAGAGCTCTGCTGCCCAGGCTGCCTTATCCTCGTGTTACCTTCCGTGGGGAGGGATCTCCTGTTCTTCCTGAGAGGGAGGAGAACCAAGTGTCCTTTTTTCCTTTCAACAAGAGACACGTGCACACACACCAGCCCGTGTCCTCAGACCTGGGGAGCTATGCTCCTGGGACTGCAGGTAGGATGTGCATCAGGCAAGGAGAAAGCTCCAAGGCACGCATAGGTCAGAAACAAGATGCAGGAGCTTAGTCGTGTTTGTCAATGAGCAGGATTTGTCACTTGGGTGACTCCTTGGGGTTACGGGCTGTCTTCATCTCCTCTTACGAGTGAACAGGTCTGTGGCTGTGTGAGCCACAGCCCGGCAGGGAGAAGGGACCTTCCCCCAGCACGGGGACGATCAGCACCCTTCTCTCAAGGGCACCTTGCTCCTGTAGCTGTACCTGCCCAGGGGGGCAGTGCTTATGCCCATCCTGCTCTGACAGCGGCTCCTGAGAGTGGGGCAAGCTCCAGACCTGCCCCAGAGCTGTGGGGCATC
>BOSO01004110.1:0-38404 GCA_018403395.1 Gorsachius goisagi | reverse complement strand
TAAGATGATGACAATGAAATAACCAATGAGTGAGCTGGAAGCTTATATGCTTGACAGATAGACAGTAGTATGTATGAATTAGAAAAGTATACGTGATCGTGTGTACGGGGCTTGGAAGAGCATAAAAGCTGTATGCAAAGTTATAATAAATGGCATTTGCTTGATCACATTGATTGGGTGCAGTGTCCGTGACTTCCGTGCTGACAATATACGGCTTCTGCAAATGCTACAGCAACACGACATCCATCTGCAGTTCTCAAGGACTGGCTGCTTAGTGCAGGAACGGCTGTGGGGTTAAGCTGCTTCTTTACTCCCAGGCTGCCAGCCCCCACAAGATGATCCACCCGGATTATTGCTGCAGACATGTGGCCCTCGTACGGATCAGTTTGCAGAACTGAGACCAGAAAGCGTAAATGGGATTAAAACCAACCAAAAGAAAAGAAAATAGTCCCTAGCGCACGTTTAGTTACAAAACCCAGAGTAGCAAATAGGAAAAGGATTCAGATCTTCAGTTACTTTATCAGCTACTTACTCGGTAACACTGCAAAAAAAAAAAAGATGCTGGGCTGTCACCCTTTCTCATTCAAGCACAATTAAAAACCCTCTATGCCAGCATATTACGTGCGAAATCACGTACAGTTAAAATAAGCAACTGAAAGCGTGAATGAGATTCTAATATACGGTACTTTCACACAGCCAAAGCTATTTTATTTTACAAGATGAGTCTTTTGCATTGATCTTTTTCTGAAAGCCCAGTAAAAACAGCGTGAACTACTTAAGCAAAATTTAAGAGAAGACTTACAAAGTAGTGTTTGCATAGCACTGTAAATCTGCGTAGTTGTTTGGGCACAGTTCTTAGTAGAAACTACAGTAGGTGACGGTTGGGTTTTCTTAATAGCTTCTTGTTTTTAACCAGATTCAGACGCATCTCTGCTGAACATCATAAAGGCAAGTGTAGGAAATAACTGTAAAAATGTACAAAAATATATACACATGCACAATAAATGCGTACCCTGTGTACAGTTTTATTACTCGTTAGATTTGGCTAATAATGGTCATCTGGTACTTAACACTTCCCTCCAAATGACATGTTTGTAACAAAGCAACCAGGTTCAGGATGACGAGAGAAGGCTTTTCATTAAAGCTACGGTACTTGCTGGTGATCCTTAGGGCCAGCGAGCGACGCGCCAGCTGACAGCGGCTGCCTGGCATTGGGGCAAGCAGCAGTCGGTTCTCTACAAGGTACAGCTCTGGCAAAGCTGAAGCAAAATAGCACGGAGGGGCACAGCTTGGCTCTCCGCACAGATGCACATGCACGTATTAAAAGAGGTCCGCAGAACCAGTTCATGCCTTCGGGGGTGGGGGTGTGTGGGGAACACTCATTCCTGATTAGCCTCTGCTGCCCACTCTTCCTCTCTTTGAAAATTAGATTTTAGTGTGCGTAGTAAACCGGTGTGTTTCTCTTGAAACTACACCTTGGCCAAAATAAAAAAAAAAAAAAACAAGAAAGAAAACTTGTCTAAGACTGCAAATTGGTAGCGGTAGCCCCCATGCTACAGGATATTTCCAATTTAGATTTTGTAAGTACTATTATATTCCAGTTTCTGCTAACGTGTCTGTGTTTAAAACACACTTCCTCTTAAAAAGATACAACATGACACATTTGGCTTACGGATGCCAATCTACCTTCTTCCCAATTCCAAAGCGTGAAATACTTTCATGACGTGAAAGTGGCTACCAAATATGGTGCAGACGCTGTAACACTGACTTCCAGGAAGTTTTCCCTCAAAACCATGGCAGGTAAAAAAGAAAACCCCCCAAAAAACCCCAACCAACAATCTGCAGGGATCTTGATGCAGAGACTGCCAAGAGAAACAGATAAACTGCTCCTCAAGATAAACAGTGGGAAGTGTGGCAGAGTAAGCGTTGCCACCTGTAACGAGAAGATAAGCCCTTTGAGACAAACGCTGATCCCAATCACATGAACATGGCAAGGGTGACCTCGCCAGTTGTCGCAGGGAGGTTTCACATTCGTATTAGAGTCAGAGTTTGCCTGCCCAGGTACACGCTTATCTCTGGTTTGCAAGGCTCCTGGCCATCGCGCCATTTTCTCAGGGCAAGAATTTGGCCAGATCTGTTGATGTTCCTCCTCCTTCCAGCGATGCACCTTGCAGCTCTCAGCGTGACTGCTACCTGCTCCAAACCCCAGCTTCACTCAGCTTTGGCAGCTCTGGAGCAGCCCATTATGGATCAATACATTCAGAAATATGGAAATGAGCAGCTGTGACAAACTGGATTGAGCTACAAATTCAGCATTACCATTACGGGGATGGGCTTCTTTCCACAGGCATAAAGCAGAGCGTGTAGTAATCGTCTGCTGTGAACCAGAAACTTCACACCAAGTGAGGTAAGCGCATGAGCATCGAGGACACGGCTGCGAGCTACACCAGTGTATCCAATTTTCAAAGGAAATCTAGGAATGGGCTTTTCACTTTTATCTGCATTGCACTCCTCTGAATGAAACACGCTCGGGCTAGGTCTGTCCCATCTTGGCCTGAGACTTCACAATACATACTTCTCCAAGATGCCAAAATATGTGAATATTATCTGTCTTCAACCTCAAACACTCTGCGTAGCGTGAACTCAGCGTTATTAAAAGCCTCCAGCCCCACATCTCTTCAGTCACAATGTACGTGAAGCAAAACCAGATTCTGGGGTAGTCCCAGACAGAAACTGTACCTTCAGCAATTAGCAGCTGTACAGTGACCCCCGCTTGCTAGTTACTCCAACTGGTAGGGAGGACCTTGTCCTAGCTCCCTCTATTGCTTTCACCAATGCCAGAGGGACCTGTTACCAGGGAGTGATGACCTACGTGAGCAGGCCTGGGAAGGACTTCTCCCTGGTAAAAGTTTTGCTCTGAAGCAGCAAACTTGCATTATCGCTTAACACAACTTAAACACAACTGCGTCACTTCAGACCTACTAAGCGTGTCAACCAGTGCCGAAATGCAGGAAGACAAAACCCCAGCTACGTGAGACCATTTCTTTAGGACTGGTTGAACTGGAAAGGTCCAAGTTCCACCTAAGAGGTCATAACCGAGCCATCTGCAGAAAATACAGGCAAGTAAATATACAGACATCAGTAGATAAAGACAAGTGGTTTCACATGGAAGTGAGCAGACACGCTCACTTTTTCTGTGAATACTAGGCAATTAGGACAAAGGTAGTAGTCATATTCATTGGTCAGCAATTAAGTGTAGAGCCCTTCAAGATAAGTTAAAGCAGAACAAAGGAACATTGCCCATACTCTTCGTGCCGGAGACAGGTATTTTGCTCAGTGACACAAAGTCAATTGCAAAAGTACACTCAGCCCACAATGAGCAACAGAGAACTGTAATCCCTACCAAGCCAAGACCTCCGGACACCAGTTATCTGGTGCTTCTCTGGCATCAGCTTTTTGTGCCTTCCCAACTGAGAGATGCTACAATGCCAGCCGTCTCCAAGCTCTCCCACTGGATTCTTAGACGTAGGTCAACAGGATGCTGCCGCCTTGGAACTGCAAATCCCACTTTGAGAGCAACGTCATTGTTCTTCGTGACAGTGACAAGTGCTGCCAAGGCCAAGGGCATAGCATCTGGCTGTGTCAGTAGGAGAACCATTCATCTTTGGAGCCAGTGCTGAACTCCGTGGCAGTTAGCTTGCAAGTCCATACTGGAGAACATGGCATTTAGTCTAAACAATCAAGAGGTAAATGAAAATTTTGAAAGGTGGAGAGCGAAAACGCTCCTATAGCTTTAAAGTTTATTGAACCTAGCATGGTTGAAAAGCAAAAGACGAAAAACATGATATATTTTTGTTTATTATTGCTCTTAAAGGGCTTGGTAGTCAAATATACAAGCTATGTTCTATTAAACCAGAAGAAAATAAGATATAAAATCTATGCTCACTTTTCCAATCCAAGCCACCTGCTAATCTTCATTAGTGACATTAACTTTAGCTATTTCCAGTCATTTTAATGTATACATATTTTGTGTACGTGTGTGCGCACGCGCGTGTATAAAAACCCCTATTTGAGGAGATAAAATTCAAAATGAAGAGATTTGTGTTGGTTTTGTACTGGTTTGTGCATTCCTGTATATTTCAATCTTCCAAGTGGTTACTGATATGTCTCTTTAAAAGAGCAAAATTTAAGTACTTGATGATGTTTTTATTATATTTTCAAAAAGAAAGCATGACCAGTAAGTTATGATAAGAAAATATGAAAAGTTGATTATTCTCCCCTTGATGTACATGCACTAATCCCATGATTCCTAATAGGGAGTTACATGCACTAAGAGGAGAAAAGAATCCTGTAAAGAGAAAGGCTATCAATTCCCTTCTCCTTTAAGCATCTCCCCTCTTCTCAGCATTAAGAAGGGATTTATTTTGTGAAATTCTTATCGCGTCCATTAATATACTGCTCAAAATATAATTATAAAACATAGTCCATGGTCAGCCTGCTTTGCAAGCCTCACTCTGCTAAGCCAGTACAATTTATATATACTCAATATCATCTTCAGGAAGCAAGTATACAGCATTTGTAACATCTTTCAAAGAAGCAAGAATTATATCCATTACTGAATTACTTAAGAAAAAAAAAAAGAATAAAGAAAAGCCCACTGCTTTTAGTCCTCCAATTAAAAAATGGGGAAAAATCAGAGTGTTATATTTATCAGCATTTGGAAGTCTAACCCTATTTAAAGAGAGAGTACAAAAACATCCAGCAAGGAAAACCGTCATGGCTAGGCTCTGTTCTCCTCAGTTCCCAAAGCATATTCCAAATTCCTCCAACATTAACAACAGTTTTGCGTCACCTATTTTAGGGAAGATTTATTGAGGGGACAAAGATGACATACTAACGCTGGGGCTATGGGTACGATGGTTCAGTGAGGATAAGTCTAACAGGAGACAGACAACATAGGTCATCCTTCAAATCCTCTTGTTGAAAAGACCACAAATAAAAATCAAGTGCATGACAGAACAGTGATTAATGACCCCAAGTAAAATATTTTTGTAAGTTACAAAATTTCTCTTCCAGTGTTTGAAAAGACAAAAACCTGTGGGAGAAGAGGTTACATTCCAACAGTTAGAGTAAATACAAAAAGAAGGTAAATTACTACTCTCTTATCTTGGTTACTAAAGCAAAGATGAAAATAACCAGTGCTTTGATAAGATCTGCTCTTTACAACAGTGAGATAAATATTCTAGTGGCAGCTGGGTTAAACAACAGACCTTGAGGGTCAGCTTCTGCCCTCCACTGTAGATCTACAGCCCAACTTCTGAGCATAGCCAAATGCAGATTGTGGCCTTCAGACTTGAACATACAGGTAGTTCCCATCTGTTTGCAAATAATTCTCTAGCTATACATACAGCAGGAATCTACAAAAATCTCAGAACGTGTATTTGCAAAAAAGGAAAATAAGAAAGAAAGAAAAAAAGAAAAAGATAGGTACAGCCATGATTCTGATCTCTAATTTTCAGTGAAAAAACCCAAAGGTCAATAAGCAAAACTAAAGATATCTAAAATCCCTGAAGAGACCCCATACTCTTTCTAATGCTTAACAGCACAGCTCACCTTGCAACATACTTCACATTAACATCTAAAGCACGACCAAGTAGAAAGTGCAGCACACCCTATCATTACAGAACACAGGGTAAGATCCTGGCCCCATTTGAATCAATGTCAAAATGCTCATTAAAAGTTCAAGACTGCCAGTATTCAAAATGTGATTGCTACAGACCTCTCCTTTTCATTTTTGTAAAAGATGACATTTTGAAAACTATTGTACTGATTTCTGCTGCTGCCTCCAAGTTTACTAAGAGAGGTTGGCTGAACTGGACTTTGGTGATGAGAGATGCAAACAGAAATAAAAGGAGAAAATGTCAGGACAATTGAATAAATTTCCTTCTTTGCACAACTCCAAATCCCATGGTCACCATTAATTCAGAAAACAAAACAAGTCCAAACAGATTCAAGATTATCATACATGTATGATGTGAAACAGGGCAAATAACACTCAAGACTGAAGTAATATTTTGAAATTAAGCAGCCTTGAGCAGTTAGCAGGAGATATGATGAGAATTTTATACTGGTTTAATACTAGCAGATCTGTGCTACGGCATGTGCTGATCAATAACGCATCGCTTCCGAACTCCGCTAACCGTTCTCTCGCGTTACAGAAGTTTTAAGACATTGCCTGAAAATAAAAAGTATCAGTGTAACATACAAATAGGATTTCATCTGTAGCCATGACAACACAGCCTTTCCAAAATTACTCTAACCCAATGAACATCTGTCAATTAATTTAAGAATGGTTGTTTTTTCCTGGTTCATTAATAAAAAAAGTTGAAAATCAACAAACATTACGTTGGCTTTAGCAAGAGGAAACATTCAATGGCTCCTGTTGTAAAAGTGAGTGTAGTGCTCTTGACAGAAACCAGTGTATTCAGTCATCTGAAGATGCACGTGGCCATGGCCAATGCCCTCTTTTCTCCCCCCACCCCCAAGTCCCGCAACAAAGCAAGAAAAATCAGTTTCTTCTTCCACCCCATCCCAGATTTTCTCCCATAGTTTGACTACAGTAATCCTTAAACAGGCAGAAAGTTGATGTGTTCACTTCAGTTGATGCCTCCAACTTCTTCATTCTTGGCTCAAGTTTTATTCATTAATATTAGTCATCAGTTATTAAGAAAAAGATAGTTTCTAAGTGTTTGTTGCTGTTTTTTAACTGAAGTTAATCGGATACCATAGTCTGGTTATATGTGCTGAACTGCAGCTGTCAGTCATTCCTTTTTCTTGAATTCTTGGTTGCCATAGCTGGAGCCTTTTTCTATTTCAGTTACTCCTATCAGTCTACGAACTCCAAAGGAAGCTTTAAAATATAACAGAGAAACGGGAGGCATATTAAAACCAGTTCAAGGATTTAGGAAGTTACATGTAAACATACAAGCAAAACCAACATGAGTTAACCTAATCCTGAAGACAGTAGTGACTACAGACCAACAGTGTGCTGTATGAGGCAACACACGGATCACAGGTCGGATGCCACTAAAAGAGGACATCCAGACTTAAAAATACAATTAATGCTTCCATGTTGATTAAAAGGTCAGGTAGTATGAACACTGAAGCACATCCCACCCCCTGCTCCCATTTGGTTGGTGTTTGGTTTGGGGGGGGGGGGTTTGTTAGGTTTTTTTGTTTGTATTTTTTGTTTGCTTTTGTGTTTGTTGTTTGGGTTCTTTTTAAATTCAGACAAGGTGTGCAAGTATTTTCTCCTTTGGGCACCATAATAACGATCTACGAGACTCACTTGCTATTGATTGCTATAGATATTGCCTAAAATATGAAGGCAAGCCTGCCTGGATTAAAGCTTTTGAAATAATAAAAATGCTATACAATACAAAGACTACAGAGTGAGCTCCAAGTACTCTTCTGCAAGCCCCATTCACAGTAATTAATACACAGAACTCATTGGAGGTAATGGATCCTGTTACATGTCACTCTGGGCTTAGCATCTTCTCTGCTGTTATTACCTGCTCCAACAAGTCCCAGGAATGCAAGGATAAGGAGAGGTGATCCACTTGCAAAAACTCCAAAGCCAAATGTGAAGAGAGGAGAGAGGAGAACTGTGGCCCAAAAAAGAAAGTTTAGGAGAGTCCATGGTCTCCTAGGAGGTTTAAACTGCTGGCCAGGAAATATGCCTTCCTGATTATACATCTCTTGCAAAGCATCCTGGGAAAAAGAGAAGACAGAAGAAAACATGTTCATAACGCTTGCACTAAGCAGTCAAAGACTACTCAACTCCAGGACAAATCAAAGGACAGTATCTGTGGTAAATACCCATCGAGAGTACACAGCATCCATTTCCATCTGCTGTCATTCATCCGGGCATTTCTGTTGACTGCTTCAAAGGCAGTCTTGGCCACCATCAGAAACTGAAACCACATCAGCCTCTCCACTACCAAATACCTTCATCTCTTCTCTTAACTGTTTAGGAATTTAGGGCAGCGTCAGGCCAGAGGCCAGTTCAGACACTACCTGCCTCCTCACTGGACGCTTTTTCTTCCCATTCTTACTTCCAAAAAGGTGAGCAAGATTTAGCAGAGCACAGCAGAAAAATGCTGTATATACAACCAGAAGAGCAAAGCACAAGCTAACCAGCAGAGACTGCGCTGTGCTAGCCATAACCAAGACTTCAACAGAGCAGCTGCATCCTGAGCTGAGCACGCAGAGAGACGCAATCATGAAACACATCACTCGAAGGAGCAGCATGCCCACAGCCTCCCCTCGGTTTGTTCTGCAAGTTTCCAAGCCATTTCCAAGGATAGCTCATGTTTGGCCATTTCTTTTTTTTCCCCACTTAAGCTGTTTCTCTTTTAACTTCCCTTATAACAGGCTGAAAAGTGCAAGGCGTTCCTTGCCAACAGCACAGCCTTTTGAGGACATACCCTTCGTGCGGAAAGAGTACTTTAAGGATTCCAGTTACAGCATACTGCTACCACTATAAGATCAAAAAAAAAAATACCCACATATATAAGTAATGCCTCCATGGCAACACCTCACACCAAAGTTGAATGGAGGTACAGCCAACACCAGCAAGGAACACCAAGCCCTCCATCTGCGAGCAAAGCAGAGCATTCTGGCCAAGGAATGGCACCGAGCGGAGTGAATGCTCTGTGCCACAGCTCCTTATCTCTGCACTTACTGTTTAACAAAGCAGGAGCCAAGCAGAGAAAGACCATCCCTGTAATATACACCTTAACATCTGCTCCTCCAGCCAGGCCATGTCAGAAGGAATTCTTGCATCTAAGAGCCTTTTCACAAGGGAATTACACGAATTACATGATGGCATGTCCCTGATAACAGGGGGCGGGATTCTAGGATCCCCAAATTTTTTTTTATTTTTTTTTTTAAGCTCTCTAACCCCATATTACACTAACTGTCCCATAAGCTAGTTTGACACACTTGCGAATGGGAGGTGGGGGGAGATGATGATAACTACTGGTCTCTGTAAGATAACTTCTCCCCACTTAATTGAATTATAGCTTAGGTATTCAAACAAATGAGCTTAAAATGAACAAAATGAAACTCAGAAGGGGACTTCCAGACCCTTACAAACAATCAGCTGCCTACCTACAGATGAAGTGTAAGCTTAGAAATGCTGCAGCACAGGTCATCATAGCAGAAGAAAGCCCAAGGCAGCTAAGGTTTCTGTGCTCCTCTGCTTTCCCACAAAGATAAACACCACAAAAATCAAGATACACATTTCAAGTTCAACAATCCACCAATTAGGGCTGGGCAACATTAATTACAGGTCTGTCCTCCTCCCCACAGAACTGTTAAATCTGTGGTCAAGAAATTAACTATCTGAGGTAAAAAAAGGAAAGACATGAAGCAAAGCTTTGAGCTGTTTGAAGGCACGCTGGCCGTCTGTTACATCAATCCCTCGCAGCAGATCCCAGGGACTGTCTGTACTGTGCCACACACCACTGCAGAGGTGGCAGAAGGAAAGTGACAGTGGAAGAAACATGAAAGCAAAGGACCACTGCAGCTAGGAGCTGGCACTGGCTGTCCCTAACATACAGTTATCACTCTTCTTGAGTGTCTAAACACACCCACAGGAAAAATGGGGCTTTTAGAAATGTATGACAGAGTGACAAGAGAACCAAGAGCTGAAGAATATAAAAAGACAGTGGATTGCTATTAGTTTTCTACAACTCAGGCGTATCTCTGAGTCCCACTGTGCTTCCTGGCAATCTGAGACGTACTCGCTAGCCAGCCCTTTGTGGCCAAGGGGCTCTTCTGTACTGCTCCTTTCAGCAGTTTGAAGGATGTCTGCCAAATTATACATAGTATTTCCAACTCTCCTCTCCATCCAGTGGAAGAGCATGCATTACTCAGTGCCTTAATACACCACCCCTGTGAAAGTCTCAAAAGAGAGAAAAGCAAGCTGTTTACCTTTTCTTGATAAAGCTTATGAAGCCAGTTTGCAGCTTCCTTTTCGTCTTGAGGGATATCTTCCAGAGGAAATCTCCTAGTTTAGTAGAGAGATTAAAGAAGAAGAAAAAAAGAAAGAATTAAGGGAAAAATCCAGGTATTTGACTTTAGGCCTCTGCTAGGGAAGATCTTCCATTCAATGAAGGGCATAAGCTAAAGGTAATACTGTCGCTGACGGCAGAGGTCTTAAATGCAGAGAAGAACTGAGCCTTAAATAACATCTGACTGTCCACCTAAAACTCAAGATTCTTAAGACAAAAGAAACTGTACAAGCTCCTATCAATTTCAGAGCACATCAGTAAAACAAGCATTTCCCATTCAAACGCTGTTCTTCCTTCACCAGAACTGCCACTGGTTGATCCCCAGCAAGCTGAGACTGAGGCACCCAGAGCTGGGAAAAGACAAGAGTGTCAACTCCCAGGATAATTGTTTGTTACATTTTGCTAGTGAGAACTCCATTTTGGAAAGAATGGGAGGGATGCTTAAAAATTCACTTTGTACCAACTCTAAGGAAAACGTCTATAGCAACTGCACTTCTCTCCCCTTGTCTCTCCAGCTGTACAGATTGAGGCACTCAGTTCTGGGTGCATATGAAAATCACATCCAGCTCCGGGTACTGACCTGATCTCACCGAGAACAGGCACCTTTTAAGAGCCTCTTTCCAGTAGCGGAGAGCCAACCACTTTCCTGCATTCTTTTATTTTCCAAGATAGGCCACTAACACGCTCACAAATGTATCTCAGTCCTGGATCAATTCAATTCAGAAAGAAGTTGCTCGGTTTGTAGATGGCAGGCACGCACCTTAGGCTCAACTCGAACACATTTTGGCAACACTTGGACTGTATCAGGGCCCTCTTGCAACAGGGCAGTAAGAACAGAAAGGTGACCTCTGGGAGGGTTCTGTCACAGTGATCCCAGATACAACTTATTTGCTGGTGTTCAAACGGGGAGTATATTCCCACAGTATGAACCAAAGCCTTGGAGGCTGCAGCAGCAGAGAGAAGATATTCTAATACGTTTCTAATAATTTCTGCATCTCATAAATGAATTGAACACTGGATTTTAAATATTTACTTTCATTAGCTCTAACAGGAGGAGCTGCTCAGTTAATATAAACAATGCTCAATAAAAGCTCAGTAAAAAGTAATTTGCTGAAAACTCTCTGGTAAAGTTGTCACTGTATTGCTGTCACCACTAGAGGGTACTCACAGCAATAACATTTGGTAATTTAGTGGATTATTTTCTCTGGAGCCAGTCAGAAGAAAGACTGGATCCTCTGCAGAGAGCTAAGAGTCTTACCTCTGCACAGGTAGCTGCATACGCATATACCCAGAACAAGAGCTTATGTGCTTCCTTTCTCTGAGCTAAGCTAAGTCTGCTGGCATGTTAAGGGAACGTTCAATTTTCAGCAAAAAGACTATTAAAAATAGTTTCCTTATTCTCATAGCTTCCTCTCCAAAACAGAGAAAAGTGTAGAAAAGCATCTTGACAATGTTGATTCAGTCCACAAACATCTTTTAAGCCAAAATTATCTGAACATAGTCATTAGTTTCATTAATAGGGTACAATTAATAATTTTACCTGGCAACATCACCCTCAATAGAATTCTATGAACCCAAACCTCTTCTAATGACTACTGAAAACTATTTTTCTCTTTTCCCTTCCCACTACCTCACCAATACATAAAACCAACTTGCATCTCCATTATCAAGCCATAGGGTATTTAATTGAATGCAGCTGCTCTTCAGTGTATAATTATACACACGTATGTCCAAGCATGTGTACACCAAGACCTAGCTAGACATGCTACATGCCTCTGCCATCAGTATGGAAATACATCAGGCAACTGCCTGACCAGTTGTTTTGCTAGCTGGTAAACTGTCTGCTCACTTTCTTCATCAGGAACATGTCTGGCAAGTATAAATAGTAAAAATAAAACCCTTTGCAAATGAGTGATCCCATCTCTCTCCCCATCACCTCCGCAGCTTTCTTTCCATCTGAAAGACTAAGAGGTTGTGGACGTTGCAGTATCTGAGAACGTAACTGGAACGTGTGTAATTCTCTCCCTCATTAGGGCTGCAGCACTCTGCCTCCCCTGGATTGGCATTTCTTCCACAAAACTGTTGCTGCTGTACCTCAACACAATGAGTAACCTGTGTGATTCCCTACCAAGTCTTTCACCTTTGGAGGCTCTGGCAAGACACAACTCTCCTGTAGAAGGACAATGTCTATATAGGGCCAGTGCCATGCATCTGCAATGCACAGACCTATGGCCAGAGAGGAAAGGTATGGGGGGAAGTTGCAAGGCTTTTTTTTTTTTACCCCTTTTAAAAAAACAAACATCAAGCTCATCACCAGAATGTAGCAATGTTTTCCAAAGTGTGGGTGAAGTCCCCAGAGAACAGAACTGAACTGTCAAAAGAACTGTGGAAAGCAAAACCAGGTTGTTTGTCAGGTCCAAACATAAAAGGGAACAGAAAAAATTCAACAGGAAAGGGTTGGCAGTTTTTATGATCACAAGGAAGCCTTTAAAGCAGAAGGCAAAAAGAAGAAAGCAAGAGAGAGAAAGCATGCCTCTGTGTGTGTGTGCAAAAATGTGTGTGCACGTGTGTGTATTACCCAAAGGAGCAATGAGGAACGTACCACCTCATTCATACAATGTCTGAATTTCAGCATTATTTAACTTCTAAGCTGCTAATCAACCATGTGAGAGAAGGAGAAAAACTGGCACAGTAAGGAGCTTTACAGCATTTACTACAAGAGACTACTATGTTGGACAGGCTATTTATATTATGCATATGCTTGCAGGGGACTGGGAAGGAAGCAGAACAGTTGGTTTTCTGGTCCTAGCAGAGAAAGGAAAAATGTAGACTAGTGCCCTCACTGCACAAAACATGGGGAAAGCCCGTAATGACAATGTGGTCATACCCAGGCTTAAAAAGTCTGCCCGGTGCCCTCTGACTTGCTGGGCTATATCATGGGATCTCACACTAGAAAGCAAACTAAAGCAGGGGGGAAATAGGGAGGTCTTTGTAGCCTGCAAAGAAGCTTGAAGGACAAGGAAAAAAGGGGACTACAGCAAAGGACATTACCTTATAAAACCTGAATACACCTCAACATACCAAAGCATGCATCTTTAGGGCTCACCTCCATCATTATATGCTCACCTTACACACATATCTGCTTCATATTTCTTCCCATAAAGAATTCCTAATAAAGACGGGTTCTTGTTTCCTCTGAAATTTAGTGTTACATCATACACTGCTGAAACTGTTACAAAAAAGAAAATATGGCTGTTATATCAGCAACTCTAGCAACCACGTTGTCAGCATCCTTGCATTAGATAAGGCCTTGTGCAAGCCTTGCATTAACGTCAGGTAGCAGAGTCCTTTGCTACTTTGTGTTTACAGGTTGTATTTATCTGTATCAGCCAGCTGACATTCCCATCTATGTAGCATGTGTGTTATTAAAACACAGGATAACCTGATGAACTAAGCAACAGTGACATACATGAAAGCTTTATTATTTTTTAAGACTGGTATCTGAGAGTTACGTGGCACAAATTAACGGCTGACACTGGATGCTTATTACTGCCAACTCACTAATTGTAGTGGACATAATGACAAATAGAGTATACTACACTGTGCTACACGGAGTACGCTAAACAACACGTAGCAATTAATGTAAACAAGTAGCAGCTTGCCCAGTACCTGTTCCCCTGAGACACTGGACAGCAGTGGTGAAACCTTTGGTTCTGGGCAACAGGTGGTATTTCAGTTTAGGCAACCCCTTGGATTCAGCTACCTCCATACTGATACGATGCTTGGTCTCTGTAAAACGAGTTCCTTCACAGTACAGGAGAAACTAGTACGAGACAAAAGGCAAAAACAAGGACATCTTGTGATCACGAGGAACCAAGCAGAATACTGACAATTTGTGTGAGAGAAACATACATCCACGCATGTGCACACACTTCAGTTGTCTCATTTGATCATCAAGTACTAGGGATAAGCACCACCTCACAACTCATTTACAATTATATTTAATTTTAACAACACTGGTACCAAATTTAAGGTGACAAAAAGTCTAAATGGTTATACCTGAAACATTTACTTAGAAAAAGAAAAATCCCTGAAGGCTTTGGCTGGCTGGTGATGGACTAATCTACAAGTCAGAAAAAGCAATCCAAGTATCAGTACACAACCACTTTAGGAAAAAACATATTAATCACTAGCTATCTCATTTAAAATTTGTACTGTGCATCCTGAATTACTCATCTGAAGACAGACTTTTTTTTTTGTCTGAAAGCTTTTTTTTTTTTTTTTTTTTAATTTGTATCAGTTGTGTTCATAAAAAACAGTGCCTTTCCCTAAAACCTTTACCTTGTTCATCTTGTAAGGCACCAATCTGGCTGCGGTATCCTAAGTAACTATTAAAGACCTAAATCTTCCCATACTGACTTCAAGCAGCACAAAACGTCGATCTGTCCTTTTCCAGCCTCTATATTGCCTCTGTTCTAGTTGAGAGGGAGACAGACCAGAAGCAATGCAAAGCCAAGAGCAGACAGAGCCCTTCTGAAGGCCCCAGGGTGAATTTTTGTTTATCCCTGGCCTTTTTGAAAGGTGAACATCATTTGCATTGCACCAGCAATGGAAAGATGGCTGCATTTGAATGCGCAAACCTCTGCATCCTTGGCAAACAAAGGAGGGGGAGAAGGGCAGGGTGCTACTACACTCTCACAGCAGCATCGTGCAACACTGTAACACTGCAATTCAAAATAAAAACTCGTCAAATGCATTGCTATGCATCTGCTATTTGTCAGTACTGTGGCTGCTTGACTTTTTCTCTGTAGTAGTGTATCCACATACTGCGCACCACAAAAGGTAAACTAAATGAATGTTAAAACCGCAAAGCCATAGAAACAAGAATTAGACCTGCCAGAGCGCAGTGAGAGAACAGGAGCTGATCCTGCAATCTTCATTTGGCCCTTGAGGGTACGTTCGTGATGAAAATCTGACCAACCATCACCACCAAGTGGTGAGGACAGCACAAGGTACAGAGCGTAACACCGCAATCTCAACCCCAGTCTGCAATGCAAGCTCCTTCCTCTATACCAAATTCTCACCCTCTTCTACTCAACGGCGCAGTGATCTTTCTGGGCCAAATATGTGAGCGAGGTACAGATTGTGCCACAGTGCACGTGTGAGAAAGACCTCACAAAGGAAGGTTGCACAGACAGCCCTAATTGTGGCATTTAGAATGCACAAAAATTAGAAAGTTGATTTACTCAAGTCAATTTTAATCATGATTTAAATTACCAAGCAGGAAGTCTTGATTTAAATAATCAATGGTACCTACATTTTGCATTTATATTTTCTAGTTGTTTTCCCTAGAGACTAGTCCTTGGTTCTCAATCATAGAATCATTAAAATGTATAGATTTGCAACTAAAGTACAGTCTTGAGATTTTTTTAATTGGTAAGGTTTTTTCTTTATTTTTCCCTTAACATTAATCAGGAGGATATATTAAATGTAGTTCATATCCATATATTCAAGCAATTAAGTAGTTCAAAATACGTTCTCCAGATTCTTATTTTTTTATATCTTTGTAATGATAGAAAATCACTAATGACACATTCACAGTGTCCTACTTAAGGCTCACTATTTCACTATTCATTTTAACAAGCTGTACTGGATAATATTGAAAAATCACTTAAAACGCACAAAAAGCCTCTTAAATGTTTTATGAGCCAAGTAACTGTATGTTACATGCTGCTATAAAAGCAAACCAGTAAATTTATCAAAACGTTTGCATTCAAAGCTAAAAGAAGGTTAATAGGTTTATTATACCACTGCATTGCTGCAGTAAAATCTAACAACACTGTGCATAATGAAGCATAGATGTTTCACCCTTGACTTCAAAAATAATGTCAAAATAAAAAGGAAAAGCATAACTGCAAAAGCAGATGTGGGCTTGCTGTATGTTCTCACAGAGACTTTTTGGGAAACCTGTCATTTCACAGATCAATGAACATACTAACTAGAACTTCCTGTCAAAATCCATGGTCTGTGCATCCCCCCCACCCCTGTACCCCACCTCCAAAGTCACTCACTTCCCCAGAAAACACTTTTTTGTTTAGGTGTCTTTTTAGCCTACCTCAGAAAATGCAGTTTAGGGTTATACAGATTTAGTAGTCAAATATGGGCTGGTTTGGTTTTGGTTTTTTTTTTTTTTATAAGGTAAAAATAAGTTCAGACAAAATTAACAGTATTACACAAGCTTGATTTATAAGTTAACATCTATGCAAGCTTCTGAACTATTTCCCAAATGAATTCCCTCACCAACAGGCAAACAGAGCAACACCTTACCAGCATATCCCAAAAGACCTCCTGAAATGGAGCACAGGTTTTTCCTGCCAACACTTGAAGCAGTGAGCAGACATTCTCCTGATATATAAAGCTACAGTACCACATGAGTATCTCCATCACCATTTCACTTCTAGCAGTCGATACTAGAGGAAGAACCTGACACTTACCCACATATATTCAGGATAATCAGCCAAACGTTTTAATCCTTCAATAACCGTATCTCTGTCTTCTTCCCATTTCCTTTTGCAGAAAACAATCTCAAGGAAGTACCACGTCCAGCCAATTAGGGGCACGTATAGTAGTTCTCTTTTAGCAAGAACTTTGGAACTCTTGGAGAAAAACAAAAGTAACAATCCAAAAATGTAATTTGCCAATTTGTACAATGAGAGCAAACAAAGAGATTAAAGTTAAGATGATGAAGGGCTGATGGAATTATATCTGGAAACTCAAATGCAGAGAAACTGTATGTGCATGGGCTTTAAATAGACCTATAATCCTCCAGACAAAGGGAAAGCTCATGGCCCCACGTACCCCTAGCACTCCAAAGCGCTCTGTCATAGTCCAGCCGCATAAGAAGTCAATTTCAAAGTTGTGATTCAAGATGATGATGACATGTTCTTTCCCAAAGGTATTCACCGTGGCCTCGTCTGAGAACAAGGTACACTCTGTGCCTGACCACCATTCCAGCAGCATTACCAACTCTGACAAACATAAGATGGAGAGAGGAGTTAGGGGTGCTGCTTACCAAAAGCATTTAGTGTTTCATCTCCAGCCCCATTCAGTGCCTAGTCTCTTCTGACTCCCACAACACCGTCACCTTTTCAATCCAACCCAGTAGAGATGAAATGAGAGCTTAGACAGGTATAGACCCAGTAACATCACCATCCTTAAGCAGTATTTATGGCACTAGATATATGCATTATACATAATTTAGTAAGTATTTAACAGTGACAAGTTTGGGCATTATATTATGAATGTGAAATTTCATGATCACTTGAAAAAAAAAAAAACCCCAAAACTTTGTGCCTGAGAACAGACAGCTGAGTGGTTGATTGCTCCACTAAATGAGTATAGTTTCTCCCAGGTGGAATACAAATTATGCATAGATGCAGCCTAATGCTTTTACTCAGCATGAAACAAGCTTTATGGAGGTAAACAGACCAATAAAGGGTTTTTAAAGGGATACAGTGTCATAGATCATCTGCAATAGATTTTAATATTAGAACACAGGGCTCTTAATCGTTCAGTATTACGGTCATCAACACAGAGGCAGAAGCACCAAAGAATCAAGCTAATTTATCAAAATACCCAGGCAAAGTCAGGAATGGTAAATTACATCTGTCTTTTACTGCAAAAGAAAGAATGAGCCCTTTCTCCTCTGTCTTCTCCAGCTTTTCAATATCCCAGCACCTCTCTTACTCCATCCTGAACATTTCCTTCATTACCCACTCTTCTTATTTTCCATCTCCCCTTTTTTCATCTTAAAAAAACCCACTTCCACTTAAATTCAGCACGCATTGAATGTAGTTGCTATGGTTAGCCTATTTCTCTCATTTCAGTACAACCAGGCAGATGGAAGGCATTGCGTGTATCATGGGACAACTATAAAAAGTATATGAGAATAGTTCATTCTCCCAGTAGGAAGATTTGCTTCCATGCAAACTGTAGTCATTGGTATTTTCTCATTTCAATGAGATACAGATGCAATCAAAATTTGGTTGCACAAATATGGCAGTTAAAAAGTCCAATTCTTCCCACGTTACTATGACAAACTTGCAGGGTCAAAACTGGAAGGCACCTCCTTGGTTCTGTACATCAGGTTCTGCCACACACTATTTCAGCTTTCCATCAGGAGGCCCTGGTTTTGCAAAAGGGAGCAGCACCTTCCTACACAAGGGCTTCTGATCAATGGGATCACACCAGGGTAATCTATCCATACTGCTAAATAAAGAGTGGGTCCAATTTTGGACCACATCAAAGAGAAGGCAAACACAGTATTTTGGTGAATGATAGGGAAAACCAATCCTGCTCTGCTGAAGATACATAGCCTCTACAGCACTAGATTTTTCATTTGTATTCCCCGTGTGACCACTTATCAGCCAGGTTATTCCCCTGCATCATTTTCACTCATTTGGAGGCATGACAAAGTTATGCAACTTGCTGATCAAGAGAGCATAAACCTGGCAAATTGGAAATACAGCAGAGGAAAGACAGAATAATAGTTTATACCAGCTAGAAGTTTCTATTGTTCCTTTCCAGCTTTGTCTCCTTTGGGAATGATGCAACCACCTACCTTTCTTGCTCTAGTTATCCTGGCTCAGTAAAAGCAGAAAGAGGACAGCAAGAGTGTCCTCAGTTGAGAGCTATGCTCTTCCAAGCAGGTGGCCAGGAGAATGGAGTAGTGGTACCAAACACAGTGTGGCACCCTGAGTGATTTTCCCCTTCCGTTGCTGTCTATGTACTAAGGAGGAACATCTCCAGTACCTGCTACAGTTGCTGCATTTTTGCATCAAAAATAAAATAAAATGGGTGTGTTTCTTCTTCAAAATCAGAAAAAAAAAATCTACAGAGCATTTCTTGTACTACTCACTCTAAAATAGAGGAGGAAGCTTTGCTAAGAGATTTGCCAGAGTTCATACTGAGAGAGGAGGGCTGACGAGCCAGAGAATTAATACGAGGAAACAGATCGTCCTTTACAAGTGTACTGATAAGTGATGTAATTATAACCAGGAGTGGGCTCATTTCCTTTTTTTTTTTTTGGTGTGTGGGTTACAGCTATTTTACGTGGCACTGATCCTGCCGATGCTACAGGAAGCCCATCCTTCTGAACGAAGAGACAATATCACTTGTGCTGCTTGGGATACTTCCTATAGAGGACGAGCAACAGCTCACTACAACAAACCCCCTCCTGCGGCCAGGGTTCCCACACACCAAAGCAGGTGGCTTTACGGCCTCGCAAGCCACCCAGCAACAAAGCAAACGAGAGGCACAGTGCACCTCTCAGTTTAAAGTACTAACATTTGAGAGATAATTTTTGCAACCAGACTAAACCAAATGCGTTGCACTCTCCAAAGGCGTGAGTCATCTGAAAGGAGCTGATGTAGGAGAGCTTGAAGTACAGACTACCCATCATGAATCACATGTGCTACAAAGGGTTTACACTGAAGCCAGAGCCTGACAGACATTCTTCCCCAAATGTTTGCCATGAACACTGGATAGAGTCTATCTCCTTCCCCTTCTGAAGCTGTGCTTTATGTATTTGAGAAGAGATACAGTAAGAATGGGCTGCAGCCAGTTGTATGAGGTTCAACAAGGCCAAGTGCCGGGTCCTGCACTTGGGTTCCAACAACCCCATGCAATGCTACAGGCTTGGGAACAAGTAGCTGGAAAGCTGCCCAACAGAAAAGGATCTGGGGGTGCTGGTCAACAGCCGGCTGAATATGAGCCAGCAGTGTGCCCAGGTGGCCAAGGCAGCCAACAGCATCCTGGCTTGTATCAGGAATAGTGTGGCCAGCAGAAGTAGGGAAGTGATCGTGCCCCTGCACCAGTTGAGGCCGCACCTCGAATAGTGTGTTCAATTTTGAGCCCCTCACTACCAGAAGGACATTGAGGGGCTGGAGCATGTCCAGAGAAGGGCAAAGAAGCTGGTGAGGGTCTGGAACACAACGCTGATGAGTAGCGGCTGAGGGAACTGGGGCTGTTTAGCCTGGAGGAGACTGAGGAGAGACCTTATCGCCCTCTACAACTGCCTGACAGGAGGCTGTAGCAAGGTGGGGGTCGGTCTCTTCTCCCAAGTAACAAGTGACAGGATGGAGGATGGCCTCAAGTGGCATCAGGGGAGGTTTGGATTGGATATTAGGAAAAAATTCTTTAAGAGGGTTGTCAAGCATTGGAACAGGCTTCCCAGAGAGGTGGTGGAGTACCCATCCCTGGAAGTGTTTAAAAGACGAGTAGATGTGATGCTTAGGGACATGGTTTAGTGGTGGACAGGTACAGTTGGACTCGATGATCTTAAAGGTCTTTTCCAACTAAATGATTCTATGAATACAGCCTGATTTTCAGTGGGCCATAGTACATGGCCAGATGCATGATCATCTTTGTATCTACCCCTGCACACTGAATCTCTGCTGGACGGGCAGAGCAGCTTCTGTTACAGACAGTTCTTGCATGAACACCCTCAGCCTAAAACTAAACAGCTTGCAGTAAGCGAGCAAAACGTAGCATCCAGAACAGAACACCAACCTAGAGGTTCATTGCCAAAAGGTTTCCACATAATGAAATATATTTCATTATGAATGGCAACATTTGAACTGCTGCATTTACTTAAGCTTACTTAATTTGTTATAAATCACAGTTGAAGTGCATATTCTGTCAGCTCTTCCATTACAGGCCATCAGCATGCTGCGATCCCATATAATATTTACGTTAATTTTCATAGTTTAATTTCTCAGTGATTTAATTTATAATAGGCTATACACAAGGGGTTATCCTAGGTACAACCCAATTATCTACTCCAAACCTTTTTGAACAATAATGTAGGTTATTTCCAGTGTACACAAGATATAAGATAATAGCATTTAAAACATGATTTTTCCAGGCACAAATGGTAGCATGTAGAAAGCAAGGGTTTGAACCTACAAGCCTTACAGGCGCAAGCTGCTCATATCCTCAGAAAAGCCAGTGCAACAATAATTTTCAGGATGAGATAATATTCTAGATTATTAAAAGCACATTAAGAAATTCTTACAAGCAAATTAAAGAAAAACAAAAATCCCATATACCCCCCCCCGTCCTCCAACCAAGCTCATTAAGAAGTTTCTACCTGTAAGTTCCTTCCATTACAATACCTTTTCTCCTGACAGCTTGCCTGCCACTCTCTATTTAATTTCCTTTCTCCTGTGCTTCTCAGACAATGTTCTCAATAGGTAGGACAAAAAGCACAGGAAGGACAAGGACAACAAGCTTAAAAAGAAAGCGAACTAGATACTTTGGAGAGTTTTTGTTGGTAGCAGTTCACATCGATGATTTAAGAAATGTGGGTGCCTGTCAGTGGACCACTCAACTGTAATTTAAGTACTCATTTAGGTGACTCATTTACCCAAAGTGGGAGGTGGATGCTGAGCTGAGCACTAAGGTAAGTGGCCGTGCATACTGGGAGGGGATGGAGAATGGAAACGAATTAGATGATTCACTGCTGAAACAGGAGGTGACATTTGGACTAAGGAGCCTTATAAACATTCATTTCAGAAATCTAATCCCCTGTTAAGCTGTATGAAGAGAAAAAAAGCCATCCACAGGGAAGAAGTTTTGCAAAGGTCTGAAAGAGGAGAGCAAAGCTGCTGCACTCACTGTAGAGCTGTCCCAGGGGCAGAAGAAAAGAGCGGCAAATTGCTCACAAGAGGAGACGCTGGCGTCACAGCTGGACACCGTAGGGTTTAAAAGGACTCTGAAGCTGTCACACAGTTCAGCTATAGAGGCATCTACACGAGATACTTTAAGACAGGCATCTCTCTCTGCAGACCACACAGTCACCTTGGGCTCCTAAGTGGTCAGTATCGCACATATGCCCAACACCTTAAGCAGACTCTGTGAACTCCCCCTTCCCCATCACTTCGCACAGGCTTTGATGCAGGATGAAGATGGTATTGAGCCAGAATCAGCAATTTCCTACCAGTCACGATGGGGTTGGAGGTGGGGAGGAGCTTTACTTTCCATTTCTTTTAAACAACAGAGCAAAAATAGGTATCAGTCATTTGACTTTTGTATCTTTTTCCAGTTTTCAGAAAAGATGGTTGCTTTGAATTGCTCTGAAAAAGCCTAACTTAGCACTTCTCTCTCACGTCTCTGTGTACATATACATGTATATATTTTTCTTCTTTAATTAATAAAAAGAGAAACAAACCCCACACCCCTCCCCGTCCCCTGCCCTCACGTCCCCTTCAAGCATACTCACGGCTCCAAAGCGAATAGGCAAGGCGACAGTTTACTCGGCGATAAAACTGCTTGTTTATGGGCCAGAGGACTAGCGTGCATAGTTGAATCAAGTTAATGATCAGTCCACTCACAACAAAGACGAACCCAATGAGGAGGTGAACTATGAACTGGGTCTTCAGAAAGGCAATGAAGCCCATGATAACCACTCAGAAGCGCGTGCAAGGGCCGTCACTCAGAATAACTGTCCTGAAAGAAAAAGAAAAGAATCAAAGGGAGACTGGATTTACAAGCCCCACGGAAGGGCAAAGTGGGAGCCCTGAAACAGCGCATGCCTCTTCAGCAACAGGAACCCAACCTAATAAGCTCTCTGCTCTCCAAGGCTGTCAGCTTCAGGTTGCCACACAATAAGCTGTTGATGGTGCAAATCACTTGCCAAAACCCGAAAGGAATCGTTATTTGCAATTTACAGCCCACCAAGAAGATTATTGTTTGCTGAAGATGAATCTCACACCTCTCTTCAAACAAAGATCATGTAATTGGACATAATGCTGGGGGGAACACAGACCCCTTGCACTCAGAGCGAAGCAGTTGAGCCCCGATCAGTAAACAAGCTACATGGTGACTGCTGTACCTTCAGGGGTTGCTGTCCCTGAACTGCAACAGGAGCCTCGGCCCCCCGTACTGATAAATGGGAGGCCAAGCCTCTGGAGCTGCATAAACAAACCGATGCCTTCCTGGCCTGCCTTCAAAGCCACTGCTCTGTACACGCTTCTCCCAAAGAAGCGCTGAGCAAGGGCTGCCGGGGGCTACAGAGACTTTGTTACACGTTTCCTTTGACTTAGAAGAGTACAGCAGTCCATCTGGGGAGCAGACTCTTCATCCCGCAGCGAATTTCAGGATGAAAAGAGCAGGGCTGATCACACAGAGCATCAGTCTGGCAAACAGTAAGGCATGGACATGGAAATTAGGTATTCCCACATCCAAAATCCATGCTGGAACAAGTTTAATAACTTCTCACCTTGTCAAGCCACAGTTCCATGATGAAACATATAGTTAATGTGGGGAAAAAAAGTAAAATAATAGAAAAGCCTTAGGCCATGTAGCAGTACAAACTTGACCTGGAAAGGGCTTTAGTGCAGAATCTTGCTTCCATCGAATTAGCCAGAACACTTAACTCTGAGCACATGCCATATTTATACCTGGTGCAGAAAGATGGGCAATGTCTGAACCAGTAGGAAGTCACAGTAGCTTAGACAGACACATCTGATCCAATATGAATCCTGCCAGTACAAAGTTAACCCAATAACACATATTTACCAAGCCACCAGATTGAGTTTATTCCAAACCCTGCATTATCTGGCACTGGCCTTTTCGACCCGTTAGGTACTAGAAGCCCTACACAACAGGCCAACCAGCCTCAACATCTCACCCAAAAAATAAAAGCATGACCATGATTTTCTGCCACAGCCAGAGCTTGCTAATAGTATTTATGGTCAGCTTTTACAAGTGTTGCAAATGCCAGACCAACCAGTAGATGGTAACACATACTCTTCACAAGTCAAGCATCCAAAGGTGATGCAGAAGTTCCCAATACCCAAAAATAAAGTACCTGCCAGCTGTGAGGCACCAAGCCATTTTCATTTGCCACCTGCTTACAGTATGGTGCTATTTATAAAGCTATTTATAAAACAGCAATCTTACTTGTGAAAGCTTGTTTTTGGCTGTCTCTTCTACAAACCAGGTACTGCCTTTCAAGGCACAGAGTGTCTAGCTTTTGCACAATTAAAATCTATTTGCATCATTAGTAATATACCCACTTCAGAAGCGTGTTACAGAGGGGAGAAAAAAGCCTGTCTCAATAGAGCCGCTATTGTGCCTATCACAGAAAGCAAAGCAAGTTGAATAAGCCGATATTGAAGCTTATGATGAATAATCTAAATTCTCCCAGCATTTTCCTGTAAGAATGGAAGAAACATTCCTTCCACTAATAAACCTCTTTAAGAACAGCTGTTGGGAAGCAGAGACTTGTGTTTAAAAAGAAAGAAGTGGAGCCCTCCTTCCTCTCCCTTCCCCAAGGGGTTGCAGGGTACAGTTGCCTCATACAGCCAAAACACCGCACCAGCGTTCACATGTACTGTATGGGAGGTAGCTGTAGTATTTGGCATTTGACTCCCTAACACAGCAATGGACTCATTTTTCTTTTCCACTGGCATGTTCTTCAAGTCATCGTATTAAGCGCCGTCAAACATTAACCACCAAGATCTTCACTTCCAAGATCAGAGTCATCCTCTTCACCCAGTTTCTCTCAAAAAACAGTTCAAACAGTTACTGCTTTGGCTTTGTTACACGTGAAAAACAGGATTTATCACTCATGCACTGCAGCCCTGCCTCACACACTGGGTACCAGTCTTGCTCTGGTTCTGGCAACACAGCACAGCCGCCTCTTGTGCCTGCGCCTGGGGTCACTGCAGCCCTGTGCATCTGGGGACTGCAGGTCTTACCAGTATTGCTACAGGGTAAAGAGAAAAGCAGCCAGAGCATGGCCGCTTCCTCTCTGGCACCTTTTGAGGACAGCATTTGCCCAATTGCTCCATGAAGCAGAGTTGGTTTGCTTGCACTTCTTAAAATGGACAGGGACCACATGAAAAATGGGTAAGTTTTGGTGTCCGATCCTTCCAGTTTCCATGCTGGATACAGAACCTGCCAGCACCCCTTTTCCCAATCCCTCACTTAATTTAATTTTTAAGATAATTAGAAGCTAATCTTAACCCAGGCATTCTTTACTTTTCTGCATTCCTGCCCATGTAGGAGAGCCAGGAAATTCAGGTGCTGACCAACCAGCGTCTGTTTTGTTGAATCCCACTGTCAGGCAGGGAAGAGGATGGGGAAATCAGTATTTGCTGGAACGAGGAGAAACAACACTTCTGCATCTGAACACGTACATTAAGATCAGCAAAGTGAAGTGTCTAGGAACTAAACATCTGCCCTACCTTAAGACAGCAAGTCCCAGCACTATTCATTTTTTCTTTTATTAAAGTATATTCATGTCATCCGCATATTCAAAGATCTGCTGGCAAAATCTCCCGTTTTCTCCCTTCTTTTCCTAAAGCACCTCGTAACTTCATGATATTGACGTTTCACCACAAAACCCCCATCTCCTCCTATGTGGCAGCACTGAGAACTGCCGCCAGCTTTAGTACTCCCCCTGCTTTCACGTCCTCGCCAGGTGCCTGCTTTTCACAGCCGCGCTGCAGGACAGCACGGCTGCGAAGCCCAGCTCAAACAAAACCGCACAGTCTCCTTGCCCTTTAGTGCCTTATCCTGCAGGGTCGTTTGGCTTTCATAAAGTCAGAGGCCGCTCCCCATAGTATTCATCTTTGTCTTCTCTGATGAGAAAGCTCTTAAATGCTTTGCATCCTTCTGGGCTCCCTCCCTTATTAAATACCTCTCAAACAAAGGGCAAGGAGGCAGATGTCCTACAGCTTTCTTGGGTACGGAGTTGCAGCTTGAGGCTCCACGTTCACAGGGATTCACCGGTATCTAAAAGATACCATGTGCCTCTCCGTAGAAGGACCATTGCAATTTTTCTCCTTTACCCAGCTTTCTACATTCATGGAATTCCTAATGATCAAACTGTTTCGAGACTTCTACCTCCCTGTTAAATGCCACTGAAATGAGCCACCAAGCTCAAAAGCCATTAGAAGGAAGAATGACAAAGACAGTGTGATTGCATAAGCCTTGTTTTATTAAGAAATCAGGTTAAAAAAAACCCCAACAACCCAATCAGATGCACAACGTGCACTAAGCACACTACAGCCATTTAATGAAATCTAGTTATTTATGAACTCAAAATTAAAAATTAAGCCATTAATCATTCTATAATATAGTATTTCCAGTTCAAGCTCCAGGTTTTAATTTATTGCTGTCCTGTGCGTACAATTCCTCTGAAGTTCATGAGATTTGCATGAATATGAGCATGAAATTAGAAATTGGTCCACTGACTCTAATATTCCAACCCAGTGAGAATTAATACGTTTGACAACAACAAAAACTGCGGCAGCCAGTACTTAGATCTCCAGCCTTTTGCCTTCAGTTTTTCTGAGCATGCTCTGTTGCCATTTTCCAGCTGCTGCTGCTCTACCATAACTTATTTATCTCCACTTAAGAAACTAATTACAGACATCTTTTGCTCTGAATGTGTTGCCCCTACCCTGAAATTTGGTATTTTACCTACCTCATAAGATTTTTGCTTGTTGAGGAATTGAGTGAAACCCTTACAATAGTGAATTCTATCTTTTACCATCATATTTTAAAATACTGTATTTTTCAGATTGAGCTTTGTAAGCCTCCTTGATATCTGGCCCTGTCTATGAAGAAAGGCTAATAGTGTTGCAAGTCAGAAGGAGCACAAAAAGGCATTTTGTTGGCCATGTCTCATCAAGAGTTTCCATTTTTCAGAATTCTACAAACTCTACTCATCAAAAACACACAAGGAAAATTAAAAATTATTTTTTTACTCAGAGCGAGAACTATCTGTTCCATGAGCTGCCTCATGTGTATGAGGAGGGCAAGGTACAAAGAGCAGCAGCCGGGAGCTGAAGAAAACGCCTCTTCTCTCAGTATACTTTCTACCCTCCAGATTTCTCTGATGACCCAGCTCAGGCTACTTTTCTTTTAAAAGCAGCTATGAAAAATCAATAGCATGAGTGTCTTCTCCCTGACCTCCCCTTACAAGATCAGAAAACCCAAGAATACTAACCAGCTACCCAACAGTCAAGGCAGAGATGCGAGGGAAAGCTTTCAGTGCCACTGTCTATACCTATCTGGTGGATAAATAAAAGCACAGTTCCTAGTCTGGTCATTCTAGCATCCCTCAGAAGTACTACATTGCCACTGGGGCAGCGGATTGTTTTCCTGGACGATTCTGGGACATACCACACAAAAATACGTTGATCATCTTATGAGTTGCGTTCAATGCTTAGAAGTAATTACCTCAGTTACCTCTAAGAAATTATTTTTCCTTGCAGAATGTGCAATACTTTTCTAGCTAAAAGATGAAAGTGCAGTGGCTATCCAGCTTGTAAAAGTGTCATGATATATTCATAGCAAATACGCCCAACACAGGAAAATATTCAGGAAGAAAGTAGGTAATTGATGGTCTTTCATTTCCCGCACTGTACCGCATCTCTTCCTGGGATGAGGAATTTGGGAGCCTGACCCACGTGATGCAGAAGCCATACAAAACCAACAGAGTATTTACCCAGGACTTTGCCCCAGACTTCAAAAAAAGCAACACGAGGCTCCTGCCCACTCTGCCATAGCACCACTAAAAGCAGTCTCCACTCAGGCCTGATTTATTTTAGAAATATAGCATTAAAAGAACCACTGGCAACAACAGCTGTTTAAGGGGGCTAGAAAACATAGCTTAGATCAACAGCAGCAGTCAGTATCGCCAATAAGCAAATGAAAGGAAATAAGGTATAACAACAGTTTTGGTATCCATTTGAACAGTCTGTACTAAAGATTCTCCAGATACGCTGTAAAAATAGACAACTATTCAATCACATCCCACACAGCATTACAAACTGTCTACTACAGACCTAGCCTTTTAAAACCTAAGCACGACAGGAAGATTATCTTAGTTTCTCACACGCTACAGGTCTAATTTCCCTGCACATCCACCAGTGAAATGCAAGGCTGATTCGGAGTTCATTAAAAACCCTGCTTGTCATGAATTTCTAAAATTGAAGTGCATGGAAGAGGGCCTTAAGCCAAACTTAGGTCACAAAGATGCAAACTTGTTTCTGAGTTGTGAGAACAAAGACTATGATCTCAAAGAAAAAAACGTTACTGAGTCACCATCATGAAATGAGATGAGAACTTATTCCTTCATCAATCTTGGCTTTGAAACAGCACCACAACCAGTTTCTAGAAAAGGTCAAGAGTAAAAGATTATCACCACTGTCTGAAATACATTCATTATTTTGGTCTTGATCTAAAGACCATCAAATCATAGAAACTTCTACTAGTGTGAGTAGGTTTGGCTCAGTCTCTGTAGAGATTTTTGATGAGATTAGTCAATTTCCATCAAATAGAAAGCCTTTTGCTCAACTCTTCATCCTAATGAGAAGCCCGTACTTCAAGGTAAAAAAAAAAGTGCACTTTGCTCTGACACTCGCCATCATTTAATAGGCATACCGAAGGAGAAGTCCTGAAGAAGTTATTTCACTTTCTTCTGCCATAGGTAAAGTGTAGGCGTTAACTCCAAGCATGATGTGATGGTCACTCAGAGCAATGACAACCACGTGAGGAGCACACAACCTCAACAGACAGATTAGTCCCTGTTCATGCCTCCTCCACTCTATAAATCTTTAATTTTATTATCAAGAGACTGTAAGTTTACCAGTTAAACTTTAGGAGAGAGTAGCTTACAAAATAAAACGCATACGTGAATACTTTATGAGTACCAGTGAGCCCCATTGGGGAGCAGCCACAGAAAGTTGTTCCTTCACCCCACAAATACCGCATTAGGGCACGGCCCCACTGCAGGGAGGCTTTTATGTGCTCAGAGCACCTCCTGCCACACCAACACACCCCCCCGCCCCCGCACACTGCCCTGGAAAGAGCATCCATAAGAGGTTCACACCCTACCGGGACTTCAGCCTCAGCACTCCTTCCTGCTTTTAAAATGTGGGGCAGCTTCCTATCAAGATATGGGTTGCTTGCTCTAACAAACAAACAAACAAAAAAATCAAGATAACGAGTTGTTTAACCTGCATTTTGTAGATAGATGACCACAAAATACGTAAACAAAGCAAAGAAAAACATTCAAACAACTTGATGGAACCACAAGAGGATAAACCAGCTCTTGGTCCTACATATCACTGCACTTGAGGGGTAGTTTTCCCTCTTCCCCACCCTAAATGAAGTGTTACAGACATGATTAAGCCTCCTTGCCAGCTGTGGAGAGCACTGTGCTTGTGCCTCCGCTAGACATGAAATTACATTTTTCTAACTTGTTGCTACAATATTACAGCTGAAAACACAAGCAATATTAAAATAGCTATTTTCCAAATTTAATTTCAACCATTTCCTCTTATTGTACTCGGCACATAAGAAAAAAAAAAAAAAGAGAGTAAGTGTGCACAAATTCAATTTCTCCTCAGCATACACATTCAGTTAACTCAGCCTCTATTTAAACAAATGGATCAGATAACCAAAATGAATCTTGACTTGCTTAGAAATCTGCCAGGCGCAAGGCAACCAACACAAGGAAGCAGAAATTCTTGAGAAACCTCCCTCACTGCAAGCATCTTAATCAATGAAGAGAACAATGGTATTTTCACAAGCCTTGCCGTACTTGCAAGGCACCGCAGGATTCTCCCTTAAGCTTTCTGGTGAAGGAGGCCCACTACGTCAAAACCTGGTTGTGCATGCGTGTAACTCGTTTTTATTTCAGGAAGACAAACATTGCCTTATGGTTTAGTAAACTTAGGATAGTTTCTGTTACAGCATGTCATTTACAACTGCTTGTAGGTGTTTGTGTGCTGTTTGTCCCCTGTACACATGCACGCCATTTGTCATCGTTGGGTCTGCAGTCTGGCGCTTTTGCTTCAGTATAAACAACACATAAAGTTAATTTTTCCTAAAGCTCTAATTGCAAAACCTTAATTGCATATTAAGTTTAGATTAGATAATAATTTGCAAGTTCTGCAGGTTTGCCTCATATCTCATAGATAAGGATGGGGTTTGTGGGTATATGGGTATTTACAGATACTTAGGAAAGCCCTTGTAGAACTCAACTTTAATAAACCTTGCCCTAAACTCAAATATGACTAATTAGGAAGATTTACCAGACTCCAAGCATTTGAACTCAAGTTCCTTCTTTGACCTGCTTCCCATCAAGAAAAGAACTCCCCCCCCCCCCCCCATAACTTACCTTGATCTACATGGCATACAATCTGCCTCATTTTGAAAACCAAAGGCAGGTAGGCACACATTACTCCTGGTTTCATCTTTAATGGAAAGAGGAAAATTCAACTGTTAGGGGCAAAAGACCAGGCTCTTACATAGAGGGGAAGAAGATAAGCAAGACTGTAATTTAAAAGAAAAAGGAATAAAAACCAGGGGACAATACCAGCCCACAGCAAGACATTTTACACCGAAACGCACAAGCTAGAACAGTCATATTCTGTATATTTTAAGAAATAAATAGTAGCAATTATCCAGTTTTGCAAATTCCTTGTGGCTCCAGACAGACAGTTAAGTGTGATTCACTCAGAAATAGCTGTCAAATATCTTCTGTCAGTCTTGCTCCTTTCTCTTGGGAGCTTGTAAGCCCCCCCCCCCGCCCCTTTCTGTTTCTTTGGGGGCATCTATTCTCCCCCCTTTGCCACTTCAGATAAAACTCCTTCAAGGGAGAAGCAGGATGCTAAACCTTGCTAGCTCCCCAGTTCCCTGTTCCTTCCTTCATGTTGTACTCTCCTCTTTTCGTTACACACGCCAGCAACTTCCCGGGCCTGTGCAAGCATCCGGCTGCGTGCCACAGCGGATTTAAGCTTTTCAACCATTGTGCACAGTGTTACAGGCACTGCCTGCCCATCTGGTGTTCAGTTTGTATATCAACCCCAAATTCTGAAAAATGCTGTCAAGTTTCCAGTCTGCACAGGCTGAGAGAAGCTCTTGGAGAACTCTGCATACTCCATCAGGTCTAACAGGTCCACTCCAGTACTCTAAAGGACAGCCAAATATTTTTCTGTCCTGCTAACTGCTCTCTGCAATTTCACTCTGAGTGCAACAGCAGGGTCTCCTGCCCAATTTCAACAGTGGCAGATGATGGGCAATACTGGGATGCAATACCTGCCGACCAGGTTGCTCTTGGTACTAAATACTCCCTTTTTTTCCCCAGCCAGGTACACTCATCAGTGATACATGAGAAAGGACTTCAGTGGCACCTTTGGTAAACACTGTGGGTCTCTTTACCCCTAGACACAAGGGAATGGATACTTTTGAGAGCCAGCAGCTAGATGGAGGTTATGCACACCCTGGCAGCAGCTCACACATCACGTAACCACTGCGCTTGCAATGAATGAAATCACCACCAGCACCACAAGATATTTAAGCAGTTTTGAATGCTCGTCATGAAAAATAAGCCAACAAACCTCTAATAACCACATTACCTGCATGCTTCTGACGAACTCCCACAGTTAGGGAAGAGATTTCCCATGCCAGCAGCCTAACAACAACATGCAGCTTCAGGACGTTGCAGATACAAAGCACATCCCCACAGGCAACTGTTGATTGCCCTCTTGCTTGCGTTGCTCATGCTCTCTGCTGCTGTCTAACCTGTGACTGTATCAGTTTGTGTCTAGTGCCACACTGATGGGGCTTTCAGGTTTCTGGGCCTCAGCTGGCCTAAGTAGGGGGTGGACAGAGTGGGGCCACAGCCCACAACCATCCACAGAGATCCACTCTCATACCCCCACCGCCACCTCTTCCTTAAGCCTCAGGAGGAGCTGAGAGACCTCCCTCTCTCACAGGAAGGAAAGGGTATAAAATACTTCTCCACTACGCAGCAGTGGGATTAAGTGACTGAAAAGACACATGCCACTCCTGCAGCCAGGGCTGGAAAATCTCTATTTTCCCCATGGCACAGGACCCCAGACCTCTGGGCAGGGGAGCAGGAAGCAACATGCTTCTCCCTGGAAGGATGGGGATGGAACGGGATGACCTGTTTTACCCAGGCTCACACTGTGGATGCTCTGGAGGTCTTGTAGATTTGGTGGGTTGGAACTGTACTGACATTCCCAGACAATGCTCCTCAGCTACCAGCAGGTCTCAGTACAGTAGGGCAAAATTCCACTTAGGCATGGTTTTGAAAATCACTTTGCTTATATATAAACAAATTATATATATATATATAAAATCACATATAAATATATAAAAATAAATTACATAATTTTAAATATATATATATAAAACAAGCACAGGGCATACCAGCAATTTCCAGAAGAGCAGTTGTAAGGCTGACAGAATTTTGTTTTAACCCAGTAGTTATGCTAGTATTTGAGAGCATGAAAGAAATGTTCTGTAGAAAATTAGCATTATAATCACAGAAAAGAGTGGGAAGTAGAAGCCAGGAGACTCCACAACTTACAAGTAATGTCAAAAGGCTGGGGTGGCCATAATCAATGTCCTTCTCAAGTCAGCTCATTATTTATTCTGTCCCACTGCAGTTTACACACCTATGCAATTGCTAGAGAGTACCTGTCATCCCACAGATCTGTGATAAAATTTGCATTTTGTCAGAAGCACGAACTCTCCTTTTTTCAGGCAACCTGGCAAGAATACCAAGTTTCTTCCCTCTTCACAGAAGTAATTGATGCCAGTTGAATTTTTCCTGTTGAGCCAAGACTAAGATTATCAAATACAGAGCAATAGGAAAGTTAAAATGAACAGTTTATATATACTCTTCCCAAAAAGGACAGACAAAAGTGTAATTCTTCCCAGTTCTTAACAGGCTTGGAATCGATTCTCACCTTGCATTTAACTTCACAAAGGCTACAGAAAGTGTATCTGTGATAGACCTTTGGTTTCTCCTACTTTTGTTCTCTCTGCAGGTTACTGTTACTGCTTCAGAAACACCTTGAATATTGGGAGGCACTGCTGAAGCACCCATCCCAGGTGCTGATGCAGTTCTCATGGATGTGACGGGCCTGGAGGGGCTCAGAGAGCAGGGGCCGAAGTACAGAAGCCCGCCTTGCACCCCAGCTGGCCTTGGCCTCAGGCCTACAAACTCCCCTACCAGTTTACATGAAGGTAGGCAAAAGCAACAACGTATATATGTATTGTGAGACAGAAATACAAGCCAGGATTTTAATTTGATTTAATAATAATACTAAAATAATAAAAATAATAATAATTTTAAAAATTAACTTTAAGCAACTGGACTGTTTTATGAAAGAAGAGAGACTAAAACTTACTATATAATCAACCACAGAAATAGCTGAAGCTGTAAGTTGCCTCAGTGAGTTTTCAATATAGCTGAAAAAAGTGTCACTAACAATTTTGAAGAACTCGGGACTTTTGCCCCACCTGTCTGGAGGTCAAGTCAAGAATTAACCACCAGGAAATCACGTTCTACATCTCAGAGTTTTATTTTCATCCCTTCCCATGGACCAACTGCTGATACCGACATTTTCCCCTCAAATGTAAGCACTTTCAGTTCCTCCTGCAAAGAAAGACTTTTTGCCTTAATTACTTCTGGTTTTGATAGAGCTAGCAGGTGTAGCGGGACTATTTTCTTCATTTCGACTAGTACATTCAAAGTTGAAAACCCGACTGGGAGTTGAAAAAGGAAAGAGCCTCTTGCAATCTCCGAAGAAAAAACAGGTGGGAGAAAATGAGGTCTCTGAATTTTAAATGGGGCCAGACTTTCCCTGGTACTTACGTCTTGGTTTTTCCCCTTATAGTAGACTTCTGTTCTTAAAGTCTTAATGTTCTGGCTCTGGCTACTCTCTTTAGTGAGAAGAATACCATCCAGAGCGGATTTTCAGAGTAATTCATTCAATATCCCTCCGAAGCCCCTCATACTTTCTAAAGTTATTAAGTCAGATAGTTTGCCTGAACAGGTGAAAATTCATTTGTATGACTACACAAATCTGAAGCTGCTACAATTACAATTGGTACCATAAAAGCAGATTTGGTGAGATTTATGTCTGGATGCTGATACTGGCACTTTTTGAGTATTAAATTAACACTACAGGCAAAACACAAATATTTAAAGACTAACACACTTAGATGGTTTGTCATCACCTTGACTCCTACTTTCTAACTTGAGATGAACATCTGCTTCGTATCTGGTAATGAAGTCCCTCGTTAGGTCCCAAGTTCTGAAGTTTAATCAGGTTAAAAAACTTCTGTTAAAAAAACCCAAACAGGTTAAAATACAACTATTTCAGTGAGAAACTTTAGTATTCCTATATTTTGATGCAGGTGTTTACACTTTGACAGAAGATTTGCTGGAGCACCCTTTCCTGAATCACCTGCTCTGATTTGCACAACTCCTAAGTTGCTAAAAATTCCAGGGTGCCTCCACCCTCATTGAAGAGAGAGGTTTGCTGACAGCAAGAGGCCAGAGCACTAGCCAGCTAGCAGCTAGTTGAGGCAGCAAATAGCAAAATAATTAGCCACAGTAAGTGACTTATTTAAAATATTAGGATTTTTTTTTCTAGATAGCCCAAATAAATTTCATAACACCAGTAACCCAGCACTCTTCAGAGAGCAGTAAAGAATCTAAAGAAGTACAAGTTAAATATTTCATAAAGGCATCATTCAGAAAATGTCGCCTGTTTCCAGATCAGCATATGGTTTCCTCAATGACAAAAGTGCACGGCTCCCAGCTGTCCCTTGGAACCACTCCCCTGAATGAAGGGACATTTTCTAAAGTGAGCCATGCAACTACAAACAAGAAAAGCTGGCACAGGGGCCTGCCACTTACTGAGGTCAATGGTAAGTTCAATCCAAGAACTGCACAGGGAGAGCACAAACCTCCCTCAGAACAGCAGGCCTGTGGAGCCAAGGGCAGGGAGGATGCCCAAACCTGATTCACAAGTGCTCAGGTGTCCAAGAGTAAGGGGAAGACTGCAGCCTTGAAATGCAGATAGCTGAAGAGCTGAGAGACTAAGGTGGGGTACAGGAACAAAGCAGCACAGGGGATCAGAGATCACCACCAGACCATGCTCCCCCTGCAGCCCATACGTCTGAATTCACAATATGAACAGGTCTTCCACCCATCACTTGCCATCTCCATGCCGGTATATTTAATATGTTATTTCCCTCAGCTCACTACATGCAACTACAGGAGTTCTTCATATGTCTTCATCCCCCTACTTGCTGAATCCACAACATAAAATGACAATCTGGTGTTCTGACATCAATTTGATAACTAGCTACTACCACGCCACAGAGACACACTTAATGTCACCACTACAGTGCTTTGGTTTAGTCAGACAGGAGGAGCTTACTAATTGCCAGGAAAAAAAAAATGTACACTAGGCTATTTGTTTCCTAACTCGCTGGGCGCAGGGAGGAAGCTGCATCCACACGTCACACTGGAGCAGCTCTCTGCAGCTCTGCCCAGTGCATCAGCTTCCTTCCACCAGCTCTCCTCCCAGAGGACGAGCAAAGCAAATCACTGGTCAATCAAAAATTTCTCAGACACATCAATAGGATAGTAAACCTAAAATGTCCCTGGCTTACCTTGTCTCCTTATCCACGTAAACGTCTATTTTCAGAAGTATATCTTCTATTATTGATCTCTTGAGAACAACAAAGGTTTTGTTTTTAATTCTCCCCTCGCTATAGCAATATGCGTACCAAGTAGAAAGACGGTCTATGTAAAGTGCATTTGATGCTATTTCTGAACGCCAGATACAAAATAGTATCCTAATGGTTTGCAAGTTTTATTTTTACAGTAATTTCCCAAGAACTCAAGTTCCCACCAATTTTCTGTCATTACAAGCCGCTTCAACTGTGTTGTCTGCTAAAAAAAATTTTGAACAAGGGCTATTATATTTTAAGACCAACATTTTTTTCCTGACATTTCATTTCATACTACCATTTCTAGTTAGTCTTCTCCACAAAGCTTCTCCCTCTCCTCTGTGTTAATGCATTCTTGATATCTACACTCTAACGGCATTTTTGTCATCTTACCTACTTCCCAGATACACAGCCAATTAGTCTCCTTAGTCTTTCCCTGGGTGACAGTTCCCACGAGCAGTTTATGATCTTTACTACACATCTCAAAATTTTGCATTCAGCTTCTAGTTTTATAAATAAATTGGACTGTGCAAAAGCGAACAGAATATGTGCATGACAGTGATGTGGGGGATGTCATCTTTAAACGGTTACCGATGAACATACGTTTCAGACCATAGGACAAGTGGGAGAAGGAAGAGTGACCCCAACTGCTGATAGCATCTATTTCCCTGCTAGGCTCCTAACGCAGGATGAGAGATCAGCTCTTCACAGAGGCAAGGCCAAGCCATGGACACCTGCATATGGTTCTCCTTTCTAGGCAAAAAGGCCACCAACAAAGAAAACCCATGGGCTGCTTCCAGTTTTACTTTGATTTCAAGGCCACCAAATCTCAGATATTTACTTTGCATTGTGAACTGGCCTCTCCCAAGAAGCGGCCTCTGGGAAAGGTGACCTTTGGACATGGACTAATAAGAAGGCACCTCAGCTCTCAAGATTTTGGGTATGTATGAAGTCCTCTTGGGACGTCACATCACAAAGCCCAACTGTTGACACAGCTTCTCTCTCTCGCCTGTTCACCATCCGGCTGCATCACCTGAACATGGCCAGGGCGAAGGGAGACAATACCGAATCTACCCCGCAGGCATCACATTAACTCTATCCCAGCCAAAACCAGGACAAGCACCTGTAGGACAGCCATCACAGACGTACTCTCTATATTAGGGGCTCAAGTCCTGCCAGAGCACACACTCCCCCAGTGACAGCTCGCAAGGGTCTAACTCAAGGAGCCCAAACACAAATGTTGGGAAGATCAAAACCACCTCATTAACAACAGCTTTTCGTGTTCCCAGAACTTTTCCCAAAAGGAATTAAACAGCAAAGCCCGCTCCTCACCAAGGCTTCCTTTCTCTCTTTCTAGATATCAAAAGATGACACCAATGTGCACTACTGTTAGCTCTATCAACAACATAGGAACAGCGAGTGGTTCAGCACTGGAACGAGTTGTCCAGAGAGGCTGAGGAAACTTCATCCTTGGACATTTTCAAAACCCAACTGGAAAAAGCCCTGAGCAACCCAACCTACCTGTGAAATAAGCTCTGCTGAACCTCGGATTCAAACAGCTCACATCAGAGGTTCTACCCAATTATATTCTTCTATATATTTTTTTTAATTTTTATAATGAATGCTTGTAAAATTACAACCCCGCTATTAGAATCTCCATAGGAAAAAGGATGCTGAGACCTCGTATTTGACCATGGGAAACCATTCTGAGACCTCTTTGCTCCTTGAAATGTCATCAAGTGAGCTCTACAGGAAGGCAGGCAATGCACTTTGAGCAATAATAATAAAGTCTAAACTGCCTGAGTTTTCACTCTACTTCCCAGGTGGTTTTTGCAGCCTGCAGTGAGCTTTATGTTGCCATGGCTACTCTTACAAGCATTTCACCCCTTCTTTAAAACTAATCACATCACAGCTGCAGTATAGATATGCCCTATCAGGTAACTCAGCCACAGATTCGTTTTTTCCTCTACCAGCTCTGCAAATCTAAGATTTGTTTTAAAGCAAATTCATCTGTCTTACGACAGATGCAAGTTTAAGTATTGCTTAGAGCATTTGTTTTGCTACTCTTAATCTCTTTGCTAGCATTAAAATGATGGGTCTCTCTCACTGTATCTTCCTAATATCAGTGTTAAGTCACATCTCTTTCATATCACAGTCTGACATCATTTGTTTGCAAAGGGCATCCAAATCAGCCACTGGGGACCAAGTGCCTGGGGAACTGAAGTGTTGCACGTCCCCAGTGAAACAGGAACAGCACCTGCCTCTCCAGACTAGAGGTCTGTGGCAGAGCAACCACTGCAAGGGGGACCATCAGCAAAGTCCCCGAGGTCAACTTGGTTTGTGTTCAAGGGTAAAAAACAGTCTGTGCGGTATTAACAGCCGCTCTTGCAGTCTTTTCTCCAGCCTTTAATATCTCATGGTTTTTATAAGCACCAAGTCCAGCCAATATATAAAAACGTAAGACAAGGGGTGGCATGGGACCGCTGCTGAACGAAAAGGGTGCCCTGGTGACAGAAGATACAGAGAAGGCGGAGCTACTGAATGCCTTTTTTTCTTCAGTCTTCACTGTCAAGGCTGCCCTCTGGCTCCCCAGTCCTGGCAAGTAAGTGAGCAAGCTTGGAGAAAGGATGATCTTCCCTCTGTCAATGTGGAACAGGTTAGGGATCTTTTAAGGAAGCTGGACACCCACAAATCCATGGGCCCCGATGGAATGCACCCGCGAGTGCTGAAGGAACTGGCAGATGACA